>OMNW01029822.1:5860-35634 GCA_900303245.1 Selene dorsalis | reverse complement strand
GTGGGGGCAGCCTTTTTGTAATTGAAACACTGGCCATTAAAATGTCTGTGCACGTCCCAGCTGGCATGGCAGTCTGGCCCGTAGGAGGGATCTGCTGCTCCTGACCATAGTGTAGGACAGACGGAAAGATGGAGCGACGGGACTGTCACAGTCCTCAGACTTCACTGTTATTGGGTTTAAGAGAACATGGGCTCTTTCGGGATGCTCTTTGTCCTCTGACAGTCTCATCCTGAGCCCTTTTTAATGGTCAGTGTTCTGATGACATTCCCTGTTTGTCCAGTTGTTGAGATTCCTCTCTTGTTGTCCTGAGCCTGGAGCCTTTCCACCCCGACTCTTCCTCCCTCTCTCTTTCTCTCTACTATCAATTATATTAACAGCAGCCTGAAGCTTCCTCCTAGCATGTTGCTCCATTTTGTGACAGGAAGCCTTTCTGCTGTTACTTTATGGCCTCCTGCTACATTATTGCTCTGCACTGGTAATAGAGCTTACTCTCTATTCTACTCCAGGCTTTGCCCTGCAATCCAATTTGTCTTTCCAACACTAGGCATTTTCTGGTGACAATGAAGTATGTTTATGGCCGTGCTGATGTCATCACATTTCTGTTTGTCCCTCATCTCCCAGGGCACAGCTTACCGGAAAATGAATTATACAACACAATGGAAAGGATGGATGTTCTGCAGTCAACTTGAGGCCAATTTGCCCTAACATGACTTGGCTTGTGTTTCTAGCTGGCTTTACATCTGGAGATGATCTGCCAGCATCCTTTAGAAATTATGTTTTCCTCTTTTTTTCCACTCATATTAATTATGTATTATCAGTAAGAAGCTGGTGGAGTCCTGTGGGGTGTCACGTTTACCCTTGATTGGCACAAGCGCCCAAAAATATCTCATCAAGTGTTCCTACGCTATAATTGTTAGTCATATTCCAGCTCCTATGCATTGTATAACCACGCACAATGTGAATCCACCGGAGAGCCCGCGCCTTGAATCATTCATTGATTTAAGTGAACATCTCAGGC
Organism: Selene dorsalis; assembly: GCA_900303245.1. NCBI lineage: Eukaryota > Metazoa > Chordata > Actinopteri > Carangiformes > Carangidae > Selene > Selene dorsalis. Next base: position 34,616 of record OMNW01029822.1, on the reverse strand, counting down.
TGAGATATGTCAGGCAGGCAGTACTCATGCATGCAGCCCTGGGCTTTGAGCCTCCCACCGGCACCGTGTGAAGCGACTGGTGTTGCACCTCTCTGTATGCACGGACAGTGTGTTTGAGCTGCTCCGCTGAAGGTAGTTCTGTGCATTTGAAATATTTAGTCAGATCTATTTTTTATTTTCATAATGCTGAAAATTATGCTTAAAGAACAAGTTCACGTCCTTTCAAATTCATCATATGTACATCGCAGCCTTGAACAAATCCCATCCTATTAGGATTCCACTTGAAGAGCTGAGTCCTCCTTCTGTGTAGAAGTGCTTTTTATAGCTTAGCAGAAGGTAATGAGAGGCAATCTTAGCTAATAAAATCAAACCTCTGTCTTCTGAAATTCTCAACTTACAATCCTTTTAGTACAAAACTCTCTAATTGTCTCCCTGCACTGTATTTCCTTGCTGAAATGTGAGACACAAAAAGGGAATTTCAGAGCCTATGTTGACTTAAATGGACTTTGACTGTTTGATTGTCTCTTACTCTGGAGCAGCAGAATCGCAACAGCACTTTGTTACATTATAATTTTTTATTGTTTTTGTTGTTGTTACTGCTATCACCTTCTGCTATGATACGCTATTGCACCTATGGGTATACTATGATTATTTTTTTTAATAACTATCAATAATCTGCAGCTATTCTTGGTCTCAAATGAGCATGTGAATATTGTTTTAAGACAGACTTGAACACACGCCCCCCCATAATATGAATTGTGATTAGGCCATAAATCATCTTATTCTGTTGGGTTAGCTAAGGGATGTTAACAAGATGCACCCCAAAGATCATTAACCATGTGCAGAATTATTTATTTTATCCTACTCTGTTTCATTCAGGTAGATACTTGTCTTACCTCTCGGTCGTTCTCTTGTTCTCCCCTGCAGTTTGGGGATCAATAAAGTCTTGCACTGGTTTAGGTTTGTGGATGCATTTATACTGAAGGATTCCATGTTTGGGGTCGGGCTTTTATTCTGGAGGCGTGTTGCCGCCGGCGGAAGCGGCGGATGTACGTCACGGCTCTCAGTCCCTTCTGAATCGTTAGCCAAACTTTCGGTTTTCTTTGCAAAGACAGTGCTCATGGCGACGTTTTTCGGTGAAGTTTTGTCGACGTATTCTCGGGCTGTGGAAGAAGACGACGAGGACCTCGACGAAAACGAAGAAGATGAACAAATCCGCAGAGAGCTGGAGGAAAAGAGGTAAATAGCATTAGCCGGCTAGCATGTAGCAGCAGGAAGCGGTGCGTCAAAGAGCATGGAATCGTTTATAGTAGATAAATCACTGAAACTTACACAGTGAAATTAACTGTAACTTACCTTTAAGTGGTGAATTCCGAGGCAGCACCCACCTGTCAGTTTTAAAAGACGGGTTTGTACCACACCTCACACCATTATAGTCGCTCTTCCCAGCCATCATGACACATGACATTTTACATCGTTATCATGGCACCTCATGCTGTCAATGCCCAAACAATATGTAAAGTGACATTGATGGGTGTCCGCACGTTTTGTCCAGTGAGTGATCTACACTTATCTGTAGCTGTTATACATAAATTAAAGAAGTAAAAAGCAAAATACTCAGTAAGTTGCTAAAGTTAAAAAACAAACAAACAAACAAAACAATCGGGTGTAAATACCAATAAATAGAGAAATATGCAGAAAATGCACTACAGAGATCTGCATTGAAATATATGATGTGGGAAAGAAACTGATTACTTGGTTCCTTGTACAGTTTATTATTTATGCCAAAGTCCTTCTGCTTCTCCATCCTTGCATTTACTGCAGTCGTGTAATGCCTCAAGCTTCAATAAAACTCTCAAAATCTTATTTGCTCAGTGTTTTCTGAATCTTTTCCTCTGCTCTAACCCGCTTCACTATTCATCAGGGAGGTTCGTCTGCAATGGAGCTCTGAAGTTTCTGAATCACTAAAGTCTGGAAACAAGTTGCAGTGTACAGACTTCATCCTTGCTGTTGGACACAATGCTGCCAGTAAGTAATAAATAAATATTTAGATTTCACACCTTCAACATTTATGGTATAGATGGCGATGGATTTGCCTTTTTTGTTTTGTTTTTTTGTCTCAATTTCTCTGTGAGTGTTTAGTTAATCAGTGTTTCTGGAAAAAAAGAAACATGCTTATACATAAATAACCCCCTGCTGCTACAGCTATTGATATTAGCATTTATCCTCTCTGTCTAACATCCCAAAACAACCATGAAGGTTTTACAAAGCAGAGGGCCTGTGGTAAATGATGCTTGTTAAAGCCCACCCACACTGAAAGATTACCTGTCTCTCCTTTTTCTTTTTACTTGTCCTCAAGACATATCATTGAGTAGTTTTTTCCCTAAGGTTGGATTGTTACAGATCTAAGTGTGATTTCATTTGTTTTTTCAATACAGCCTTTTGGTTTTATTAGGGGTGCAGGTGGTAGAGCTGTGACCTCTGGAGGTCAGTGGAGTGAAACAGTAAAATTCACATTCCTAAATGACTTTAAAAATGCAATAATTAGAACGTATACCTGCGTGCAATGTGAAGGGTGTTGCTCACCCAAGCTCACCCAAAAGCATTTTTGCACCTTCCAGTTTGCTTACATCTACATTTTATGGCCTGTAGCTTTTATGCTTTGTTTCGTCAGCCTCTTTTCCAGGCTTAGGGTTGCAGTTTTCAAAAGCATGCACTGATAAACCCAATGTACTGTTCCTGCTCAACAGAAGATGATAATGATGAAGAAGTTAGTGGCAACTAGCTAACTAAAATAAAACCACGTACGTCATTTGTTAAATTTGTTCAGGAGAAAAAATGAAGTAAAATGATGAGCTGCAATATGTCGGTTATTGTAGATGGAGAACATATTTTCTGCTGGTTTCTCCTGCTCCCAGTGTTTATGCTGCGCTAGGCTAACCATGTCCTGTCTCCAACTTCATATTTAAATATGAAATTGATGTACTGTAAAGCTGCTCAGCCCATAGTTGAAAGGAAGTTGATCTATTGTGATTATGGAGTAATTATAATTTTAGTTATAATGATTAATGGAAAAGATGCTTATTCTAGCTCCTCAAATGTGAGAATTCTATGCATTGCTTTATCACACATGATAATAATAGTGATAATAATGAATATGTTTGGATTTGGGACTATTGATGAGTCAGAATATTTATTTGTCCATATGGCACGTACGGTATGTTTATTCTCATATGATAATATGCACTGTTATTGCTTATGTTCAGGTTCTGTTTGTTGATATGCAGTTATTACAGAGCTGTCTCACAGCAGGAAAAGCACAGCTGTGATTTTGAATACTGATGATGACTCCATCCCATCTGGCTTGTCAGTAATCCAGCAGGATGTGGGGCCTGGAGCACCACACACACTGTAAATGTAATGCAGCCAGCCAGCCATTAATAACACTACCGATACATCTAGCAGTTATTTGCATATTTGATTCATTTGCTGATTCTTTTCTCAGTTAATTGATGAGACATTACTTAACACTCCCAAAACCAAACATGTTCACTTCACTTTAACACATGCGAGAGAAAAGCAGAAAATTTTAGTTTGAAAGGCTGAATGAAGAATGAATGAATTTGCCATTTTACATAAAATGATTGACTTTGATAATTTCCTACAGATTTTCTGTTGATTAGCTAATTCATTGTTGAACTCTAAGTGGTAGTGGTTACACTTTTTGATTGTCTAAGTGTGCTAGGGTGTGTAACTTTAATGCAGGTCTCTCTGTGAGTTTAGATGTGACGACATGTTTGACACAATCAATCCTTAAAACTGAAAGTGGAATAATGTCACCATACCAAGTAAAGTAAAAAAAAAAATAAAAAAATCACAAATCAGCTGTTGGGCTCTGTCTTCACAGGGTTTCTGTCAGTGTATGTTCTCACCTCTGCAAACTGGGAATCAGTGGGACATGCATCAGTGTGGAATGAGAGGAGCAGGGCTGTGTCGGGACAAACCAGCGAGGACTCAGCATGTGTGTTCTACAGACACAAGGACAACCCATCAGTGAGTGACACACTGAGCATAATACCTGACTACATCACTCCAAAACCTATCTGTTAGTAACCCCACATAAAGTACCAGCTTGTTGTAAACTAGGTTATCATTCAGTTTAATGTGTTTGCTCCTTAACACTTTATAACCTTTATTGCCCATTAAATTGTCGTATTACATACATGCAGCAGATCAGAGGAATAATCAGCAAACATCTGTGGCATGCAGAAAGAATCAATACATTCACTGAAGCCATTTAAATGATAACATCCATCAACACTATTTCAGGCTCAGGTCCGCTGTATCTCATTTTATAAATGGACACATTGAGTGTAACTGATTTGATAGAGAAGCGTTTGCACAGTGATGTATTTCAGGAATAAAACATGAAACCCCACTTCAGCTCCAAAAGTTGGAAAGTAGGCCATGACACGAAGGATTAATGAGCCGTGCTAATCCGCCGTCTCAGCGTTTCTCTGATAAACCGTCAGAATACAGAGTTATAACTGACCAGCCTGATGCGTGCAGTGAGGTGTACGTGGTTGTTTTCTGTCGGCCTAGTGTCATTTGCATGTGGTTTAATCAACACGGTGAACAGCTGTGCGTGATTGCGCCGGGCTGCAGAGAAAGCTTCGCGTTTATCACACATTTCTTCTCCTGTTGCCTACAGTTGCAGAGATTTAATGAGCTGAAGGAGAGGACTTTCATAAAGACTAGAGCGGCTCTGAACAGCAGATACCGTGTCTCACATTTATTCACAGATGAATTACTGATCCACTGTAATTTGTGTCAACACAATGATTTAAATGCATAGCACTATAGATTAGTGTGTGTTTGTGTCTTATAATACAATAGATTTAATATCTTAGACTTGTTGGGGATTGTTGGTTGCAACCATAGCAATGGGAAAGTTTTTTTTTTTCTGTGTTTTGTGAAATGAACACCATGAAGAAAACAAATTGAAAATGAAATAAAGTATTGGCTGCATCTCAAGTATGGTGTACATCCTAGCAAATTAGGCCTCTCTAATTAGAGAGTGATAACTTTATATATTTACAGCATTAATGTTTTATTAAGGTTATATATGTGGACATTTTTCCCCTGTTGACAGACTCACCGTGTCGCCAGCTGAATGACTCTGCATCACTTTTCCCCAAAAATCCAACAACTTCCTTTGAGCTGTCATATTTGAATAAAACTCTCACCTTCTCTTGAGCTTTGGGTGCTGCTTCGCTTCACAACATGAAAATAGCACACAGGCAAAGCAAATGTCAAGCTCAGGGGGGAAAAAAAAGCAAAGTGCAGTTCGTGACCTCCATGAAAATGGAGCTTCCTGTCTCTGAGTTACATGACACAGACACACACAAGCCTCTGATCCGCAGATGTTGAATTTAACATCTCTTGCGTTGTTTTCCCTCTAGGTTTTGATGTGCCAAGTGTCCTGCTACGTAGCAGAGGACCAGCTGTTTCAGTGGACAGACAAGGTGAGTTTACACAACAAAATCAGTGGCAGACACTGTGATGAAAAGACGTTTTAGGGCTGTTATCTGAGGACCTGAGGACTTTAACACAACTGTTATATAATGTAACTGCGTGTCTCTGTGTGTGTCGCAGGTTTTTGACTGTCTGCAACACAGGGAGCTGAATGTGACAGTGTTGTCAGACAGCCCTGTGGCTGATTACAAGACAGCAGACTATCTGTGCACCAGCTCTGCTCCCTTCCTTCGCTCTCTGCATTCTGGTACTTTCAGTGGTCAGCCCGTCTGCAGGGCACTGGAGCAACCCAACATAATTACTGGACTTCCAGCTGCAGGTACTAATATTACACACTTTCACTTTAATGAATTCTGATGTTTCAACTTCTCAAACCCACATTACCTGGCCAGGTTTTTACTTTTACTTTATCACACTTGAAAGCCCACTAGGGATGCACACGATTAAACGTTCTGACATTACTCAATTATGTTGACATTCAGAAATGGCCGTACAATCCACTGATTAGCAGCGGCATGACCAACAAATGATCTTAATAATGATAAGTTTCTGACAAGTCTGACATCAGACTGACAGACGCCTCCTGTAGCTGTTTAAGGTGACATTATCTTCACAACAAGACCAACAGCTGCTTCACAGCTTTGAGTGCTGGAGGTCTCAGTCCAGAGCTTTTAAGGTGATATGCCTAAAACAACATTATGCTGCGCTTCAAGGTTTTAACATCAACAACCAATTAAAAAATGTTGGATTAGTGGACCTTGTTAATGCTTTGCAGAAGACATTACACTTCAGACCGTCTTCTCGCTGTGGTCTTGGCTTTTATGAATTAATGAACCAAAATAATGCAGGCTAGAAATCTAGCTTTAGCTAGGTTCTCTCCTCCTCCTCCTGTTGAAGTGTCCTTGAACCTCAAATTGCTCCTGGTGTGAGTGTGTGAGTGTGCAGGGAAAAACTGGAAGTGGCTTTGTACAAAAGCGTCTGCCAGCTAAATGAAGTGCGGCACCATTAGGCTCCTCACCACTCACCGACAACACATAGTCTTGCATCCTGATTTCGTAATTTTCATGCTGGTGCACTTAAAGACATTGACAGTCCAATTAAATGGATGTATGGTCAGGATAAAGAACCTGGGCCTTGGACACCAAGGACTGGCAGGTTACACACCTCATGTCAAACCGTCTGGTCTTCTCTCAGTGGTCAGATAACCCTGTGTTGTTCCTCTTTGTGCTGTTTCATCAGTACTGAACCACTGCCAGGTACTCCGGATCGCCGCTGTTGTTTACCAGTGTTACAGTGATGTCACTGGCCCTGACTCTGTCACCATGGAGACCTACAACCCCGCACTGACTAAGCTTGGGAAGTCCATACAGGTGAGGTGCTTTTTCTCGTTATATCCAAGTCCAATAAATCCCTATTGCCAACCATTACGTTAACTCTTGGGAAAAAGTGATCATTCATTCATCGACTTTTACTGTCACATCACAGGAGGAGGTGTTTTTTTCAGCAATAGTTACCGGATGAGTTCCTCAGTGTCCTCAGTAATCACCAAATTAACTAGATTTATGTGGCACATAAACACAAAACATCAAACACTGTTTACTTACTAATGTATGCTCTTGCAATACGCAACATACACAGGTGTATGTACTTGAAAGTTCACCCGATCTCTTGGAGGTCCACTTGAGATTTCATATTACACACCTGAATTGTTATCACATTAAAAAAAGGATGTTCAATATTTTAAGCTTGTGCTCTGCTTTCTCTCCACAGTTGGGCTCGTCTCCGAGCACAGAAGTCCTCCGTAAGTTTGTCAAAGCCACTGACATCCAGAGTAATCTTTATATTTGATCAAGTCCAATTTGCACACTGAGTGATGCAGTTTCATTCTATTTTCCTGTATTAAAAATACTGTCATTTTGTAATAAAGAAATTAAGGAAAAATATCCTTTTGCTTTAAGTGAAAGTGGCTTTATGTTTTATGTATTCTGCCCTCCTTCCATCAGGAAGAGGTCCTATTATTTTCTAAATAGAGAATAATGTACTGTTACCATCCATACATCAAATACCTGCAAATCCATGACCTGGGCTCTTAATCTTTCAGTTTTTTCTTTAATATTCTTATTGTCAACAGATTAACAGATGTAAAGACCAAAACCAAAACAATAAATTTATCCTGCTTTTAAGTACAGTCTGCATCATCAAAGGCCTAATGGCATATGTCTCATTACTTTGTGTTTAAGAGCTCCATTGTTGTCCACAATCTGTCTCTGAGACAGACCATTAAATTGGGTGACATGCTTCAGCTCATTCAACCCTGCAAACTCAATCTCTCTCCTATAAACTTACTAGAGCATAAAATCTGTATCCATCTTCACCTGAAAGTAGTCCTATCCCCACCATATGCACCACTCACTCCTGTTTGAGCCATGTCTGCTGATATCGAGTGTACGGCCATTTCAGAAAAATATATTGCCTTTATTTTTCAAATGGCCTCCTAAAACAAAGATACAGAATATCAAGCAAGCCTTATGCTTTTTAGAATGAATCTTATCTAGAAGTTGCTTTCTCTGGTATTACATTTAAGTTGTATGTTGTGTTACCATCACTAATATTCAGGAACCAATTTAGCATAAGAATCTAAAGCATTTTTTGAGCAGTCAGACCTAATTTTTCAGCTTTGTTCATGTTTTTTGTGATTTTTACTGACCTGTAAATCGTAGTCATGTGTTTGTGTTACATTATCGTTGCTCTGTAGTGTGTTCAAGTACGTTTAGAGCCACTACAGTCAAATGTCCTGTATACACAATCATACTTGGCCAATAAAGTTGACCCTACATTGGGTATAATGACTCACCGCAGTGTCTCCTCCTGTCCTCCTGGGGGCAGTAACGAGCCACTGAGCCGTTTGTCTAACACCAGAAAGTAAAAGAAGACGAAATGAGCGAAACTCAAACAGACGTGTTGGTGTTTGTTTTTACCTGAACAAATGTGACACGGGTTTATCTTTTATTTTCCGTTTCTTTGCGTTTAAATAATAAGCAAATTACGTGAACCAGGCAGTCGAAGAAGCGACCCGAGAAGACATTTTAAACCGAGACTTAGCAGCACTTTATGTTAGCCTGGTTAGCGAGGTCAGCTATGAGTGTTAGCCGGGTTTTAGCCTCGACAAACGGCAGAAACAAAACTTCGTTTCGCCAGGACAGGGAGCACCGAGCCTCCAGAGCTGTCAAGGTGTTGGCTGGGAGAAACCAGGCGGTGGTGGCGGTGGGAGCGTGGGTGGAGGACGGTGAAGACTTCCTGGAGCATCCGGCTGTAAGTTTGGGATTTAAGGCTAATCACCAGAGCTAGTTTGTGCTGTGTTGCCAGGCACTCCAGAGACCGTTAGTGGAGATGATGAGATTAGGAAGATTTGGCATCGTCTTTCAGTTTAACTAACTGTTAAAGTATTCTTTTGACGGCAAATTAAACTGATAGGCCACATAATGTATAATTCCCATCTAATCTGACAGATGTTTAGAAGATATGACTGGAAATTTTGGATTAACTGCTTAAATCAGGTGTGAAGAGCTTGTTGAGAGTATCCCAAGAGGACTTTCTGTTGAGGCGAAGTTCTCAGTACTTTTCAAAATGGGAGATTTTATCTATCATATTATTATAAAATATCACTGAAGAAATTACCAAGTGTTCAGTTTGACATCAAATATTCCTTGAATTTAGACTGGTAGGAAACCATGACAGTTTTATTCACACAATTAAGTACAGATTTGTCAAGGAAATTATTACCTATTAATGTAAATTGTAAATCAATGGAGTAGTTATTGGAGCTCCTATGATATAGAAGGACTATTAGTCAGACATGTACTTGAATCCAAAGGTATATCACCAGTCAACCATAGTGACAGTGTAATAGTCAGTACTGGATAGAACAGTAGCCTCAGTTGTCGCATTAACACCGTATTAGTTAGGATTAGGGTTACACCCCTTGTATCTACAATGTGTTGCCTTGTTTGTCTGTTCTCATCACTGTCAGGAGAAGAATGAGGCAGGTTGAAGGAGCTAACTCTGCAAAGTCACATCTATTTAGACTTCTGGTTGTTTCTTAAGTAACAAAGACAGTCTTCCCCTGGCTTGAGTTTAGGCTCTTGCTTTGTTAACTGAGGAGCTCCAGGCAGAGAGGAGGAGGGAGACTGAAGAGAGCCTGCGACGGTTTCAAGATGAAGTGCGCCACCGTGTGGCACAGCGAACCCAAGTCTCCAAGAAGATACAGCAGCCTCAGGCAGAAACAATGGTAAGGGCAACTGTATTTGGACTGATTTTGATTAACTTATGAAAGATTTAGTCTTTAAAGCTTCTCATACCCATTTCTTTCAATTGCCTTGTCCAACCAACAGTCCAAAATGTATGAGATATTTGGTTTAGATTGATGTAAAATACATAAAAAAGGATAGTGGTTTAAGTTGTCCATGTTGCTGTTGACCCTCTGTCACTGATGTCCAGTTTGTTGACCTATGTCCAGGTCAAATCTGATCGGAGAACCCCACAACAACAGCATTACTTCCAGACCCACCCTGTGTCTGTTGGTGAGACGGTGATGTCTTCACGGCAGAGGGTGATGGAGGGAAGCTCTCAGGAGGTGAGACACTTTAGATTATCATTGTCAGCTGTCATCAAAGCTGTGGCATTTTATTCACTCATGTTTGATTTGTTTACTGTTTTGGTTTCAGTTAAGTAACAGTTGTCTTTAGCTCCCTTAAACTTCAGTTACCTTTATTTCACCTGGTTCTGTGTCCGCTGCTGTCGGTGCCTAGGACAGAGTAGCACTGCTACAATAAGTGATACATAGAAAATAAACATATGACAGTAAATAGCGAGTGGCTGCTATTAATAAATAAATGTATGGGAAACAATATCACAATATACACCAAGTGGTTAAAAGCAAACTGGTGTATATACCTTTTGTGTATGTTTCTTATGTGGCTACAGTATGAGGGAGCCTATCCTTTGTTAACATGACAATGAACCCGTGCACAAAGTCAGGCCCGGAAAGAAATGGTTTTCTCGAGTTGATGTGAAAGAAGTTGACTTGCCAGCACAAAGCTCTGACCTCAGCCCCACTCAACACCTCTGGGATGAGTTGGAACACCAACTGTCAACCAGACTTTATCACCCAACATCACTCTCTGACCTTGCTAGTGCTTTGGTGTCTGAATGGACACAGATCATTGCAGCAATGTTTAAAAGTGTCGACGAAAGTCTGAAACCACAACAGTGAAAGGTGTTAGAGCAGTAAATAAATACCTGTTGTTTTAGAAAGTTGCATTTAGCTATTGTATTTACAGAAATGTCTGGCTGGTAGATTACCTGAAATAGGATCTCAAAACGGTTAATGATATATTTGAGTTAAAACGGTGCCATTTTCACTATTTATCAAAATACATCATCGGGTCTTCTATAACTTAAACATAGCAATTTTGTAGTACTGGTCTCTTGCTTCTTGGATTAAATGCTCCCCAGGGACTGAGAGAGACTGCTGAGGATCATGCTGCAGTCCCACATGTCCTCTATTGTGCCCTTGTGATTTACAGTCAGCCTTATGTGGTCCTCTTTTCCTCAGAGCGTGAATCTCTGCAGTGTGTGTTGTTTTGTTTTGTTTTTTTGCCGAGAGAATGATCCCATTCTTTCCATATGAGTAATAAAATAATGTGACAGTGATTAATCTGGAGGGTTATTTATTTCTATCCTTTTCCAGACCACTGAAGGCATGAGGCAGGTCAGACTCAGGCTGGCTGCCTGTCGGACGATCCCACATGGGGAAATGACGTCAGACCTTCCTGGAGGCAAATGGAACATCTCTTCAACCAGTCATGTGAGCTTCTGTGTCTCACACTAGTTCCTCTTTTTGAAATTTAGAGGTCTAATAATTGTGTGTATTGCTGCACATTCAGTGTATAATTAAAGCCATTTGAATCAACACCCAACAGAAGGCTACATCTCACATGCTGCGAGCAGAGCAGGAGGTGGAAGAAGAGGACGCTCAGGAGGAGGAAGAGGGAGATGATCATTTCCTCACCAGTGAACATGAATGTCCCCTCATTCAGCAGAAGGTTGATAAATATGCAGGACACAGCTGTGGCACTTTTTTTTTTATCATGGATAACTCCGTGGTGAGGTCTTTCAGTGAGAAAATTCCCAAGGCTCACCAAAGCCTTAAAAGATAAAAAGCTCTGTGCTGTGTTTCTGCTTGTGTGGTGTTCCTCTATAACAAACACAGCATTTAGTGTGGGCCCATAAACCCCAATTGTTAAAAACATTATGGCTATGATGATTATGATATTGCCCTCAAACAGCTGACAGAGTCTAATTAGAAATATGAAACCAGGGCAAGTTCCATCATTGTTGAGTTTATTGTACAAGTTGTGGGTTATGACATCATGGAAGTATTCAAGGTTAAGTGTATCTTCCATTTCCCTCTAACATCTTGTGATCCACAGATCCAGGTCAAAGGGAACCAAAACAATAAACAGCACAGTTTATTCCTGGCTTCATTTAGCTACACTTTGACTCAAATGCAGGCTGGTTATGAATGTTTTTGTTTAGGTTTTGCCAGGAGATTGATTAAATGGATTTTAGGCTTCTAGGTATAGATGAGTTTAACCACAAAGGTGATGTCTAATCAATGTGTTATGAAGCATCAAAAACAATTTGATCATTTAATTAAAGGGAAAGGCTGCTGATATTCTAACAGAGCTTGCTGTATTTATAATGATTAGCCCAAAACCCTGACTCTTTTCTGATTTGTATGTGTTTCAGGTGAGCGGGTGTCCGCCATGGGAGACGTACAGCTCACACCCCGGTCCTGGTTTGAAGTCCAACCTCCGCGGGCCCCAGGTCCTGTGGCCTCTGACCGACCAAGAGGAACTGAAAAGACAGGTATACATGAGAGTTGTTCATGAAGCTTTGACTTAAAACTCTGTCAAACCAGATGTTACAGATGCTGTGTCTCTCCACTACAGCGTCAGTCTCAGTTCCTGATGCATCGGCGTCATTTCATGAACATAGAGAGAGAATTGGTGAAGGAGAACAAGCAGCACAGGAAACACCTGATGAAAACAGCAAGGTGACCACAGCAGTGTTGTCTGTATCGCTTCTTCTAATGTTTGGTATGGCCCAAATCTGTCAGAATACAAAACAGCATCCCTCTGTAGAACAGCAGCTTGAAATAACCTCACTTTTGATCATTTCTAACATACAACAGTGGTGAGTTTTTCTTTATTATTATGTTTTGATAAAATGCGACCCAGTACTGTAACAAGGAGACTACAAACTAAAATAGTGGCATGTCAATGCAAATTACATGTGATCACTCGGCCTCGGTGAAAGTCTCCTCCCAAATGTGCCTGTCCTCACTGAAGGATCAAAGCGGAGAAAGAACAGATTCGTCTGGAGGAAGAGAGAAAGTTGGAGGGGGTTCGGCAGCTGGCGGAGGCCAGACAGAGGCTGGAGGAGAGAGAGCTGCTAATTCTGGAGCGTCTGAAGCTGGAGGAGGAGGGGAGAACTGAGGAGCTCCAGAGGAGAAAAAAGGAGGAGAAAGGGAAAGTGACTGCGAGGTAATTACAGGAGGTTCATTTGGCAAAGCTTGAATGTGTCGCTACTACAAGTATCTATGTGAAAAATAAGATCAGAGTAAAAGTAAAAAGGAAGAACTCTTTATATTGGAGTATAAAAATATGATGCAGTGAATTCTAGGTTGTGTCCCACTGCATGTATTTCAGTAGATCCTCAATAAAAAAGTAATTGGAAGGAGATGAATATAGTAACTATCCTTTTTGTGTACACTTGTAATCATTTGTTAACTATATGATATATTAAACCATGTTGTAGTCTTACAGGGTAATCATGGATTATTCTGTAGCCCTTTGGACTATTTTGCACCAAATTACACGTTCACAATAAAATAAGTGTCATGGCTTTTGGAAGCTCAAGCTGCCCTGATAAACAGGCTGACTTTAACTCTGGGCAGGTTCATTGAGGCTCTGAGAGCTCAGATGAAAGAGCGACTGTCTCAGGAGAAACTGGAGCTTCCTCCTCTCTGCTGCTGTGGCTCCTCATTCTGGGACTCCCACCCTGGCACCTGTGCTAACAACTGTGTCTTCTACAACAACCCCAAAGGTACTGCACACTCCTCACTCTGCTGTACATGAAAACATTTAAAAAAACTGAAGTCACATTTGTCATTTCCACAGTGTACGTCCAGGCGTTACATTCAACAATGCTGAGTTTGGATTTACGTTAAAGGAAGTTGTGAACTGCAGATTTCCTGGAAGAAAATGACTCCTGTTTGTCCAGGATTTATGGAAATACATTGTAACCATCAAACCTACAGTCAGATGAGAAGATTAGTATCAGTATGATCACCAGTGTCATGTACAGCCTCACAGAACCACTAGCCAGGTGTAGACTTTAAGTCTTGAACTGCTGTTTGGGAAGAATAGGCCTTTTTTAACTATTTGATTCTGGTTATTTAATATCATCCGTTTTATACCACATCAAATGAATTTACTTTTAGTTTATTTATTGATAATTAAGGGATGCTATTGTTAGCATACTATTTACATTTACTCAGTGAAATTAAGTTCACATGATTAGTAAAGTATCAGGGACTAAGTACATGTGTAAACTTGAGAATGTGCATTTTTTGTATTGGAGGATTTGCTGTTCATTGTGTGAAAATAACCTGGTATGGGTCATATTAATCTAAAAAATAAACTCAACTCTGTTCTCTTTTTATGAAGTTATTTTTTTATCCATTCTTGATAAGAACAATTGTGAAAATCTTAAGACAGCCTTGATGTTCTCTCTAGCAGTGTGTGCTACATTGGGATTGTCTAGTATTGTGATTTTTGTATGCTGAATATATTTAAGTATTTAAAAAAAAATCCAGAAATACTAATACAAACCCTAGAAGATGTTTCTCATATAAGTGAAGTCAGGCATCATAGATAGAAATGACATATCATACATAATATGATGGATGATTTTATATGCAGCTTACATAAGAATGTGATGTAAATATTAAAAGTTATTGGAAATTAAACAGAAATAGAATATTGCACCACGATAAGACGTAATTAATGAATGAGCAAATTAGTAATATTCAACAGAAGGAGCTGAGCCACATGTGGGCCATGTGGTCACACCCCAGAATGGACTTTGAACCAATAGGTCAATAGGTGGCTCAGAAACAGTTGGAAAAAAAAGGATTACATGTAAAATGCTATTGTATACAAACTAAATGATGAACAGTCAGAGCTAAATTTACATGATTATTAATTATTATAATTATTATTATTATTATTATTAATATCATTAACTTTGATCTATTTCAGTCCCTAAAGTTGACAGTAATTTGCAGATGGTCCCTAACGGGAGGGTGAGCTGTGGTGTTCACGCACTGACCACCGGTCGTCCGCAGGTCTGTCACGCTGCGAGTCTCCTCAGTAAACACCTTACATCCATGCTTACAGCCGGTGCTCCAGCTGTTTCCGGGTTCGACGTTACGTCGCAGGGGGTTGGTCACATGTCCACCGGGAGGCTGCGTCTGGAAAATATCCTGGAATAAGCGCAGTTAGTCTAATAATAATTCTTGTTTTCTATTCATAACGGGCACCTTTTTGGGCCGGACCCGTGTCGTGGCTGTGTGGAGGTAGGCTGGCTCTCCTGTGCGGTACATATAAACACAGCCGCACAGTATGGAGGACTGCTGGATGTTTACGAACTGCATGTCCCACCACGACGCGAAACGGCGACTGCTTTATTCCTCAAGCACCTAGCGTCTGCTGTGGCTTTATTTAACAGGTTAGTTTTCGGTACATACAACTTGATAGATAAAGAGTCTATTTTTCTAGCCTCGGTGTGTGCCCCGGTTTCTTCAGTTATCAGCCGTTAGTAACACGCAGCCTGTTCGTTGCCTTCGGTTAGTTAGTTAGCTAAAAAACACCACAGCAGCGCCTTTACTCTTTGATAACTCGGAGGATATGCCTGGGACCAAACTGTGAGCTCTCCTGTATCAAGTTTAACAGCAGACGACGAAGATGAAATCGACCCTGGCACCCGGCATACGGCTTATCACGTCTTTCTCTCGGGATAGCTGGTAAGTTTTCATTACCGTCCACTCCTATTGTTCCCTGACTGTTCCGCCGGCTCGTTAATGGCACCGTCGTTACAGCCGGGTTGAGGGAGCAGTGTTTGTTAACGTATCTCTCCTCTGTGAATGATTGTCAGAAACACGTCGATAAAGACACATTCTGTGGATTTGTTTTAGAGTAGATAAATCCACCGCTTAAAACCTGTTGTTATTTAATTAATTATTATTTTACTACTAAGTTAAAACTCGTTAGTTTTCGCTGGGTTGTTTGGACCCGGTTCAGTCGCGAGGATCGACGACCACACCAAACTCCCTTTTAAAGTGTGTCATTGAGGCGCTTCCTCCTTTATCGACTCAGATTTTATCTTTGACCAATCGATACGGTTATCGACAAATGCAGCATTTAAGGAATTTGGAGAGACACGGAGCAGATCATTTTAATTAGATATCAGCTATGTAATGTCTCTGTGAAGTAGTGAGCAATAGGCGGAGCACACGCTGTGGGAATAAATCAGTCACAATCTGGTAAAAAGATGAATTGGAAATTAAATTGTGGTCATAACGAAATAAATCACATTATCTTTTATTTGGAATAATAATGATGATGATGAGTGTGTTCAAGTAATTTGTAGTAATGATTTGTCACATAAACTAAGATTTATTTTCTAAAGTAATCCTCAATCACTCATTGATACACCTGTTATTCCTTTAATAGTCTGTGGTGGTGCAGCAGTCTTTGTGTTTCAAACTATTTTCCTATATATCTGTAGTAACAAATGCGTTTCATTTATCCAAGTGAAACTCTTTTTCACAATGCCAAGTCATGTTGTGAATATTCAACTACCTTAAAACTAGATTTAAGTATAGTATTTAAGTAAATGTTGTTAATTACTTTCCAGCCCTGGTGTCAGAGTGGAGTTGAGTAAACTCTGTTGTATGATACTGAGAAGTGTCACCACTTTGTAATAGTGCAGTGCCATTAGAGAGGTGTCATTACTCACATGCCACCCTGTACTGCATATGTAATGTGTAGGATTTAGGCATGAACATTTCACCAAGTCGATACTGTGACGATTATTATTATTGTAAGTTGAGTAAACTCTGTTGTATAATACTGAGAAGTGTCACTACTCTGCAGTACCATTAGAAAGGTGTCATTACATATGTGTCATCCTGTGCTGCATATGTAATGTGTATGTTTCAGTCATGGACATTTCTCCAGTATTTAATGAGTCTCTACTGTAATTAACTCCACCAACACATGACTATTATTGTTAATCATTCCCGGATAATACCAACTATGAACACAGTAGATCCAGGACATGCAGCTGGTTCTTTATGTTTTTTTGATTTCTTGAGTCATTCATGTTTTCCAAACACACAGTTCTATGTCAATGGCAATTTTGAACATATGAGGTTGCTAATTTTTGTGTTATAAAACTTAAGTAATAAGTTTGAAAGGTTAATAAGGGAATTAATTTTTGTACTTTTCCGTATTTTTCTTATTTTTTTTTCTGTGTTTAAAATGTACAAAAAATGTCAATGGCCACTATAATGATGCTTTATAAATAGAGTATGATGATTTATACAGTTTTGCCATCACATCGTCTGCCTCTCTTTTGCAGGTATCGCAGCTTCATTCTTCTACTCACCTTCCTTTTCTACACAGCCTATCATCTGTCACGGAAACCTATCAGCATTGTTAAGGTAACTGGGACAGTTCAATTCCTTTTTATCTACAGTTTTCACTGGATTTCTGGGGGAGAGTGAAGTGTGGGTCAAACACTGCCTATGGAAATCATGAAAAAACCCGAAATGTTCATCTTGTCCTTTTGTTGCTCCTTTGTTTTTAGCTCAGTGTGACTGAGGCACTCAGATATTTACATCTTAATAAATGAATAAACAGCAATAAAAGAATAAAAACATAAAACGCAAATTAAAGCAATCATTTGTATTTTGAACGTTTTTAACCACTGACTTTTCACAACAAAATATGGCCTTGTCCATTCTGTGTTTGTAACCTATCTCACATTGTTTTGTTTACATCATTTCATCTGGTTTCTCTCTGATACTCAGAGCGAGCTACACAGAAACTGTTCCACCGTCATTCGACCAGCGGACCTTAACATCACCGACAATGCCACCTGGTGTGACTGGGCGCCCTTTGGTATGTCCTGTTGTTGTTGACAACTACAACTTTGATGCTTTACTGATTGAGCCATTATATCGATGTGTGTTGTTTACACTTGTTTTGTGCACCAGTTTTCTGTTTTGGCTGGTGGGAAACAGGAGAAAGCTCTTTCTTCAATCTTTGTCACCTCTCTAGACCAAGACAACTATCAGACACTGTTTGGGGTCTTGGATAACTGCTTCCTGGTCGCATATGCCATCGGCATGTTTTTCAGGTTTGTGTATTTGTGTTGCTGGCAAACCTGTCACGTATTTGTCTGTGTACATGTGCTACATCGATTCATAATCATTTTCTCGTGGAATTCACAGTGGGATATTTGGAGAGCGCCTGCCTCTACGGTACTACCTCAGTTTTGGGATGCTGTCGAGTGGACTGTTCACGTGTCTGTTTGGCCTCGGCTTCTACTGGAACATCCACTCGTTGGGGTACTACGCCTTCATCCAGGTAAACACAACAACATAAGCTGTTGATTGGCTGGGCTGTTCTGTTCTGGTTATATGACCAATATGACTGTAGCAAAGAGAAAAATACACAATATGTGTAAAGATCTTTTAAACATATGTAATCACAAACTCTAATGTGTGAGCTGACTTTATCCATCTGATCTGATCTGATCAACACCTTGCAATCTCATTAATTGACATGTTATTTAATCTGTAAACAAAGAACCGCACCTCCTATGTCTGCCTGCACTGTAGCCTGAGACTCTGCACAAAATGCCCAATGGATGGATAATACGTCATCAAAAACTTACAGCTGCATTTAGAAATCCAAACTAATCTTATGTAAAAATGTAAACTTTTATTTTTGTTCATGTATATTGCATCTTTGACTAGTGTAAGTTTGTGTGTAAGAAAGCCTTAATTTTGGAGACAGCAGGATTACACCATGTTTACATTTGGAAAAGCATTACTTAATCATGTGCAGAATTCAGATGATTTGACCTCATCTGTTTTGGCAGACAGATCTTGTGCATAGCACAACATCCCATTAGCACAGACAGAGGGAAAGACAGAGATCAGCTTGGCTGTTAATTGCTAACTCATCACCAGATGTTGAGGAAATGAACATTTCTCCTTCTGTGTGTACACACTCGGTGCTTCAGGCAATATCAGATGAGTGTTGTTGTTTCACTTCAGTTTTTGTTTAATGTCTGTGTGACCAGTAAAACCCCTCCGTCTGTGCACTGAGTAACAAGGTTTAGTGTTGTTGTGTATAGTTACTTTATGGTGGGAATTCAGCTCACAGTCTAATTTCAGTTGTGTAAGAGCTCGGTTACTTCAGAGAGTAAATTAGAAGAGTTAGGAATCTGTTTGGCACAGGCTACTTTCACATTATTTAGTAAGGTTGCTGCTAATGATGAGCTTCCTGTTTACTCATGTAGTCTAAAAAATGTCTAGATATCTTAATATTCCCAGCATTATTTTCCACACTTAAGGGGATGTCTGCAAATTGTTTTTTTTCTCCAACCCACAGCACAAAACCCAAAGTTACTCAACAGCCAGCAAAGTATCTTTGAGGATGAATGAACACATCAGAAAAAGAGTTTTCACTAGGTAGTAGATAAATATTACTCCCCCTTATTTAGCTCTGAGGTGTTAGATGAGCTTCACAAAACACATGACCCCTCTCTCTCTCTCTCTCTCTCTCTCTCTCTCTCTCTCCTCCCTCTCTCTGTTTTTTCTTGTTGTCACATTCCACATGTAAATTCATGACCTATGGGGAAAGTATAATTAGAAATATTAGATATTAGTCATTCTACAAATAATATTTACTCAAACTTACACCGGTAAGATCTGTAATTGGTAAGTTTAACAGGAGAAATGCCTCCTTGAGAGTCAAAAGACTGAAGCACCTGAGCTATCATTTATCTAATTTATCTGTTCATTACCTTTTTGCCCAATTACAGGTGTGATCACGATCAGCCTTGTGGTTAGTACGGACCTCATTTGTCATCTTTTGCCTTTTAAACGAGTAGATCTCACGGTGGCTTAGTCAGGTTTTACTCAGATATCACATGACTCACCACAGCATCATATGACTGCAAGCATGCAGTCTGGGCTTATATAGGGGCTTGGTGTGGGAATGTTAACAAGCACTGCACACTGGTCTCCTCCCATCCTCCTTTACATGTAGAATTTGTCTCAGGGCTATGACATTTGTCATTCATGAGGTTGTACGCCTTCATCCATAGATTAACACAGGCTGATTCCTCCCTCTGTCGGCTTCACTCTGCAGGTCATGAACGGGCTGGTGCAGACCACTGGTTGGCCAGCAGTGGTGGCTTGTGTCGGCAACTGGTTTGGAAAGGGGAAGTAAGTACTGGGGCACAGTCCTGCTGACTGTGCAGTATGAGGCTCCTTTTTTGTTGCTCAGTGACAGACACACATGTACATTTGTCACGTTTCGACAGCACGGTGAACTCCAGTTTGACTGAACTCAGACCATTCACTTCAGATCCATACCCTGGATCTAAACTGCTAGTAAAATAGGCATGGAAGTTCAACAACTGGTTAAACTGGTTCTTAACAAAGTAGAACTACAAACACATCAAAATGAGGACACCTGACTTCCCGTGCCTGTCTGAACAGGCCCCCCCCCTCTTTCCCTGGCTGGTCATCAGCCCTGTTTACATGCACAAAAGAAACCAGGCTACTCAACATGTTTACTTGCACTGCAATAACCTGGTTACGTTAATGTCTTTGTCTACGTGAAGCTGCTCAGTTCAAAGGTCAGATTTTGTGTTGCAGCTGTATGGCTACGGTATTTGTTTTCATTCACATCTTTAAGTTTCATATTGCCAGTTACTGATCATTAAAACACTCGTTCAGGGTTTTGAACCTTGTTTTCATCCTCTCTCTGTCAAAAATACATAAATCACAAATACATCGATCTGCAACTCCAAAGTCTTATAATTAAAACATCTCATTTGTTTAATCCATATACAAACAAAACACCCAACTTGTGGTTTAAGGAAGTTTGTGTTCTTACCACTTCATTAATCATCATTTTTATTATTAATGAACATTAATACTGTATTCAAACAGGTACTTGCCCCTCATAAAAACAAGTAAAAAAGCATAAAAATCCATTTAACGGTTTTTGAAGCTATAGAGACATATTTCTGAGGCTATGCCTATGTTCTTCTTCACCTTCTCTTTGTGCCTGTCTTTTGATCAACAGACGTGGGTTCATCATGGGTGTGTGGAACTCTCACACCTCTGTGGGGAACATCTTGGGCTCACTCATCGCAGGGGTCTTCGTCTCCTCAGCGTGGGGAATGTCCTTCATCGTCCCAGGGATCATCATTGCCTGCACTGGGATCCTGTGCTTCTTCTTCCTAGTTGAGAGTTAGTTTTTATTCACCAGAGAAACCCACACACCACATTCCACCGGGGCAAATCACAGACACAACACACTCGCCGCAGGATCCCGTTTGACCTTGTTTGGAATTGATTATTGTTTAAATTGAGCTGCCTTCAGTCTTAACTTAATGAAGTTTGCCCCTTTTTCTGGATGCACACTTTACTTACATTGTAGAAGCTGGAAGATTAAAAATGTGTCATATTTACACTGATAAGGCAAACTTTGAAAGAAGTGACTGTTTTGTTGTTGTGGCTGATTTATATATATATCTGTTGCCAGTTAAGATCAGTCACAACATTATAACTATAGAACTGTATGTCATTAATATCCTGTCAAACCTAAATGGTGTGCTTGAGTCCTCAGTTGCTCTTGAAAAACATTTCTGATCCTGTCTTTTCCTCTGTGTTATTCAGAACCTGAAGACGTTAACTGCACGGCTCCTCAGCACCATGTAAGTTGCATCAAAAACATCCATCCTCCTCATTAACCCGTAACAATGCTACCTGAACTCATTTCTGTGTGTTTGTGCATAAGGGTGAACAGGAAAACACAGAGGAGGCTGTCGATCGTGTCGACCAAAGCGTCAACGGCAGCATCATGGCTGAACCTCCGGGGATTGTGGAGGACCACACAGAGGCCATCAGCTTCTGTGGGGCTCTCAGTATACCTGTGAGTATAAACAACTGCTTTAACCACAGAAATGTACCATTTGTTTGAACTGGTGATTGCTGATTTACGAGAGTTTTCAAAAAACAACAAATTAATCAATTAATATTGAGTCAATATTTAATATTCAGAATTTGTACTGTTCAAAGTCTTTGAAAGATATACTGGGCCCCGTGTAAGCTTTTTTTTATTGTTTTACTGTGGCACCCTCAGGTGGTGATGTCAGGAACCACACTATAACGTCAGGATTGTAAATTCACCTGAGTAAAAATATATCTTTGAAAAAAATCATAAAATTCAAATTGGACTTTTAAGCCACATATTTAACACACATAAACACATTTAAAGCAGTTCCATATGAGTGAGAGGTCATGTAAAAAAAGTATTGATTTGGTATTGGTGAAGAGAATCCAGGTTTCAAATTTTCACTTGGGTTCAGAATGTCACGTATGATAGTCAGCTTTAGTGATGCCATGTGAAACAATGACGTTGAATGGGTTCGTTTTCCTTTCTTTGTTTTCCTCCGTGTTTGTCTCACTGTGAATTGTTGAACGGTAACAATGAAAACATGTTGAGATGAGGATTTGTGTTACTTTGTGTCTCACAGGGAGTGATGGAGTTCTCACTCTGTCTGCTTTTTGCCAAGCTGGTCAGCTACACGTTCCTGTACTGGCTGCCTCTCTACATTTCAAACGTTGGTCAGTGTTTGCAGACTTCATTCTTATCCCAATGAGCATGTAAAATACACTTTCATTTACATCATTTTGAGTATATATACTTCTTTTAAGATTTTTTAATCTTTATTTTCATTTTCAGCACATTTTCAGGCAAAAGAAGCAGGAGACATGTCGACACTGTTTGATGTCGGAGGAATTATGGGTAAGTTTTGACATTAAAACATAGAAATAATTTACTTTCCCCGCCAACTGTCTGTTACCTGGTTTGACTGACAGAACGTGACTCGGACAGATTGGTTCCCTTGGTGCCTGAATGCTCACCTGTTATAAATTTCCAGCCTGACAGCAGGTGTCTGAATCTTACCGGTCCAGTTTGAGCAATCTTGACTCATCTTGGAATCTGACAAGTTTGAAAATAAATTATTTAAATTAATTAATTAAATTTCCCAACTATATATTTAGTGTCTGTAGGATTCCCATCACGTCTGCTGTAAACCTTATAAGCAGCCAGGAGGATGATGTGGTTTCTCATCTCTTCATCTCTTACCCAAATGATTCCAGTCAGACTCTCTGACAGCTACATGATCAAAATGTCTGATTAACCTCAGGTCTATTCAAGATTGATCACATAGCCTTATGTTTACTTTTAATTTCAATTTATCATAATCGTAATGCTGCGGGAAGATATGATGTAAGTGGATATGTGTTATGTATTCAGGAGGCATTTTGGCAGGCGTTGTGTCTGACTACACCGGTGGGAGAGCGACAACCTGCTGCATCATGTTGCTTCTTGCTGCCCCCATGGTGAGCGTCATCTCAGAATAAATAGTCACAATGATCATCAACAAAAAAAACACAGATTCTCAGTGCTGGTTGTTATCACTGTGTGACGTTTGCTGATTGTTTTGTTCATTTTCTAGCTTTTCCTCTATAATTACATCGGACAGAGGAGTATTGGTACGACAGTTGGTAAGTACATCTACCTTTTGATATTAATGGCTTCTCACATTAATTAATTAATTATTAAACACTGCCGGATACAAAGAAAGACTGTTACCATTAGAAAACATACTACATTGTTATGAATCATTAACTTATAGGAAAAAACAGCAGGTGTGGTACATCACACAGCAAATCAGATATATTAATGATTATATTATATAATTTAGTAAAAATTAAAGTTGGTTTATTTCTAGATAACATGGAAAGACATTAATTAAAAATGTAACATGTATGGAAAATGTTAAAGCCTTTTTACTTAGAGGTGTTTGTCCCTGTGTAGCTATGCTGCTGGTATGTGGAGGCCTTGTGAACGGACCGTACGCCCTCATCACTACTGCTGTATCTGCTGACCTGGTAGGCATCATGGGAAATTGTTTGTTTTATGTCCTTTCAATCTGTTAAGCTTTAAAGAATCCCCCATGATAAGCAACAAGTCGTTTCTATAATCCTACTCATGTGTAGTGGATACAAATGTAAACCAATCAACAGCCTTGGTTCTACTTACATGATGTGTTTGTTGTAACAGGGAACACATGAGAGTCTGAGAGGAAACGCCAGGGCGCTGTCAACGGTAACAGCAATTATTGATGGGACTGGTTCAGTGGGTATGTATTGTATCTAGGTTTTTGATGTTACATGTTGAAAGATTGAAGAGGCAGGTTTCAGTATATTAATAAAATGAAAATATATTATTTTCTGCAGGAGCTGCACTGGGTCCTCTGTTAGCTGGTGTGATTTCTCCCACTGGCTGGAACAACGTCTTCTACATGCTCATCTCCGCTGACGTCTTGGCCTGCCTGGTCAGAAACATCACTTTAAGTCTTTATTTATATGACTTTAATCACTTATGGCAAAGATTTTTGTGATGAAATGAAGCTTCTCTTCATTATTCTTTTGATTGTTGAATTGTTTCTGCTCATGATGATCATGTTCCTGTAGTTGTGTAGTGACACCTGTTATTTGCTTGTCTTCAGTTTTTGTCCAGGCTTGTTTACAAGGAAATTCAGGGTTGTTGTGGACGTGCTGGTCGACTCAGAGGGTGAGTATCAGCAAAGGGTTTCATCACGACAATGGCCTCTCTGTATTTTTTCAAACTTTACTTCTATTTACATTAATTTCAGGGAATCCCTTGATCTACTTCCTGGCCGGGGATAAATAATGACAAAATATTCATATTTTTCGAAGCATATATATTTACTGTATATTTATCAAATGTTTGAAAATAGCCAGTAAGGATTTTAACAATACAATAAAAACCCAAGTTAAAAAAAGAAATGTATTTTTGATTTGTGTGATTATAAACACTATGTCACACTCATTATTCCTTTGGAAAGGAGATTTCAGACAGTGTTGGATCAGAGTGCTATGAACTCTTCATTAACTTGTCAAACTCTTTTCAGTAATTAATGAAATAACCTTATTCCCTGAGTTGCTGAGAGTTTAATAATAAGGACGATGCTGCAGTCATGTCTGCGCACAAAGCTGGAGTCAGCAGGTTGTACCATAAACAATGGAGGTGGGAGAAACAGAGCTGAACTGGCTCTGACCAGAGGTAATGAGAGGAAGGAGTTGCACTATACTTCTCCCTATAAAACCAAAATGGTCCTCGAACCTCTGTGTACGATTACAGAGCACTGATTTTACTTTAAAACTAAAGCACTGAGGTCACAGAGTAATACACAGTCTGTATTCAGAAACTGTGCCGTAAAATGAGCTGTCAGGACATATGTAACTTTGTGATGTCACAACGATGGAGTCACCTCCGTCACCCATGCCCCAAGCCCCGCCCACCTGGACCAACTGTCCAGGCTGAAATCTGATTTATTTGTGTTCAACAACTTCAAAAACAGCCAGCCAATCAGGGGAAGTGGAAATGAAAGGAAAAAGGAAATGAGGGAAGTCCCTAAAATGTAAAATCATTCCTCAAAGGAGCAAAAAAAAAGGAAGTTTATTAACCATCTAATATCTCAAAGCATCCGACCATCCAAACACAAACTGGAGATTTGAAGCAGTGTTATTGTATCAGTCTTGCTAAAACCAATGAAAACTTCTTATTAATTCAATGTTTTGATTGCAGGTACAAAGAAATCTGAGTTACTCACTCCGAGCACCAAACACATGAAAGAGGGAAATAATGCAGAAACTGACCTCATACAGTGGACTACGTGTCTCCATCGTGTCTACGTGTCTCCATCGTGTCTGAATGGACATCGGACCATCAGTGGAAGATTCAAGTAACTGAACAAACGTCTGAAGCTCCCGAACAAACTTCTTAATGTAATACAGCCAGAAATGTGTCTTTATAGAGACAAAGATTTTTTTATGAATAATCTGATCACTGTCACTTGTTTTATTATTCTTTTATCATTAAAATGTATATGCTGTGCCTTTTCTTAACTTTGTCTTCTTCTATCTGATCCTGCATCTTCACAACACTGTGTGTTTTAGACACGGCTACAGTGGCTGAGCTCCGTCCTGTAACCTAGTGATACAACAGCTCTTCATGGTGGAGTTACAGAGTAAACATGTTTGTTTTGAAATCCTCACCACAGGAAGCAATAATTTAGCACAAACCTCCAACAAGGCCAAACAATCGTGCAGATCTGTCAAATCTGGATTATAATCTGAATCTGCACCAAACTGTACAGTCGCAGATCGTAACATCACAAATGTGAATCTTGTGTCAAACAACAATGAATCAGAGAAGAGATGAAACATTTTCTGGATCCACACCTTTCTCCCATTAATGGCTGCTGATTGGTTCTGTAGTTGTTGTGTAATCCTGCTGCCAAACAAACAAACAAACATGGATGAAAACATCTCCTTGGTTTAGGTACAAAGAAAAAAAAGTCAAACCCAGGACAAACACATTTTGTTTAATGAAAGTAAACACAACTTATTAAAGGTCCCAGGAGATTCAGGTGAAAACAAATGATTCCTTGATGCTCAGAATGACATATAGCACTGTGCCCACTTTAAACTTTTACCATGGTAACTTCAGGTATAACTTAACTTTTTGCTTTAAAGGAGTACCTTCTATAAAATTAAATTCTAACATCACAATTATAGCAACTGGATTTATTTGATGGACAAAGTTTGAAGTTCCACTGCAAAACATTTCTCTAAAATAAAATAAAAGACACTCAAAACAGAAATTATTATAACAAAGGCACCTAAACAACCAAACAAACAGGAGCAGCCAGACCTTAACCTTAGCTCTGAAAAGTTGTTTTATGAATATTAAACAGCAACAACAAACTCAGAATAAAAGACAAACAGAGGCTTCGGCTGCAGCAGAGATCAACATTTTCTCACTTCACATGATCTCTACCAATGAAAAATGACTTTATTCCCATCCTCACATCTAGATTTAAGTAGCCTAAACATCTGATGATTGTCAGAGATATTTTTCATAAAAGTCAGATATATCGTCTCCCACTGAGCCACAAAGTTTAATTTTTGTCCAAAACATTATAAAGAATGAGTCAGTGAGTTGTGCAGGTTCATTCATTATGACAAATATGCCAATAACTGTTTGCACAGGTTCCTCCTGTTTAAGAAGTCAGCCATCAAAAAAATCTATCAACCTTTGTTTTTATCAACAATAAAAGTAGAGAATGTTTCCAGTTTTATCCTGTAACCTGGCAACTGCAAAGCTGGTGCTTCACACTACTGGAGTGACAGGATGTCAAATTAAAAGCCTTTCAGCAGGTGGCATACCTAAAGGAAAAAGTCAAGTTCAGATCAGAAACTATCAGAGCAGTCACATAAGGTCCAGTTCAGTATTTCTAGACTTTAGGTCTCAGCGTGTGTTTGAAATGTTCGTTGATCAGAGGTTGAAACTTCCTCTGTGACAGAACTGGAACTGAAGAACCTCTTTTTGGCTTGATGCAGCAATTCAGCAGGTTTACAGAGGTGTGAAAACAGTCATGGATCAA
The DNA here is from genome assembly GCA_900303245.1 of Selene dorsalis. Classification (NCBI taxonomy): domain Eukaryota; kingdom Metazoa; phylum Chordata; class Actinopteri; order Carangiformes; family Carangidae; genus Selene; species Selene dorsalis. The sequence continues at coordinate 7,097 of OMNW01029822.1, read as the reverse complement.
ATATACAATTCAAACCGAAAGCAGAACAAGCATGATGGGTTGTTGGTTTGTAGGCATGAGACAAATTTGAACTTTTCCTCAATTTAAAATTCAAGGTTGGACCTCTGTACCACGATAACAGGTGTTTCCAGTTGTAGCCTATGCGTGAACAAGACATAAACATCTGTCGATCAGCAGGTGTGTACAAATCAGTGCACGATTACTTTCAACAGAGTGAGCCATGAGCAACTTCAGTACAGAGAGAGATCAGAAAACCAAGAGAAGGCTGTGACATCAGGCTTTGAGTTTATGAACAGTTTGTTGATGATGACTTCAAGACTGTCTTGGGTGTGGTTTGATCACATTTGAATGAGAGAAACGACCCCACAACCGCCCAGAACAGCTCCAACTCTGTCAGAAAACATGGAGCTCAAGGCCTTTAAAGTGGATCATCTTTCATTTCCTTCATCAGAGTGATAATAAATCTGTCTGGGAACACACAGCAACATCAGACAGGTTGTAATCAATATGTCCACGTCAGATGAGTTAATCATCCATATCTGATCTGACTTTAATCTGCAGTGTGGCCACAGGAGTCTGTTTCCTATACTTGTTGTTTTTCTTGCCCCACTCTGACCTTTGTTGTTGCATCTCAGATTTTAGGCGTTACTTTGGTTCATATGTGTAATTATAACTAATAGAAATTATTAAAAATGTTGCAACAAGCCAGAATTATCATTTAAAGAACAAAAACAATGATCGAATCAGGTGACTGGTGGTACACTTATAAAAGAGCTTTGTGCGCCATCAACAACATGCAGATGAAAGTTCAATTTAATCCCTTTTGTTTTTAACTGCTGATTTATTTAGACAGGCTTTGCAGGATTACATCAAGGTCAACTTCTAACACAACACAATATAATATGAACAATAAAAACACATCATAACAGCAACAACGGAGATCACTGCAGATCTGGACCTGGATCCTTCAGCATTCAAACAGATTATTTGAGTCTCGACAGTTAAACAAACCGAAGCCGTGAGCAAACAGGCGTGAACAGGAGACCTCCCACCAGTGTTTCTGTTGTCTGTCACTGTGTGGCTTCTCTGTGTGTTCTTCATCTTTGCAGCCAAACTAAGCAGAGCAAAGAGTCACATGGACATAAGTCAAACAGCTCGAGGCCGTCAGGTTTTGTGAGAGCTTCGCTGTTGACAGATTTGTAGCGTGTTGTCATCCTCTGCTCGTGCTCCTGGATTG
>OMNW01029810.1:5269-25264 GCA_900303245.1 Selene dorsalis | reverse complement strand
TTGATTGCTACAATACAGAGTTCAGGACTTTGAATCCAGAACTTCACAGGGAAGTGTGGGGGAGTCTGGAGGATGTTAGAAGTCCAGGCTTAACAAAGTTGTCAAAGTCCATTTATAAAGTGATTTACACTCTTCTACTGTAGCACACGAGAAACAAAAGGTGAAAAACAATTTGACTTTCTTTTGAGCTTGCAAACAGCACATGCAAACAGCCACATGCATGTAATCCATTTTTCTTGTACTTCACCAGTCTCTTCAACTACTCCATAATCAGCTCAGACTGGGACATTTCTGTCTAAGTGTCTCTGCGCCATTGCCCTGCACAGACAAAAGGAACTTCTTGTCTCTAAGCTGCTTCACGTGAAAGGTTAAACACACTGAAACGTCTGTTTTGTCATTAAAAAGACAAAGTTTAGACAAAGTTACAAGTTTGATCTTGATTAGTATCAAGATCAAACTTGTATTCCGACACCTAACCCTGTATCTATGATGTCAGCTTCTGGAAAAGCTACCTGGATGCCCTGATTTTAAAATGGTAGAATGCATAGGTTAGAATCACCTGCAACAACAATCGATTTTAGGATGACCAATCTGTAATCCCTGACTTTCCTATCTGTATTTTGTTGTCTGGGGACAGCTCACCTGGTGACGTCTTCCAACCCTGATATGGATACACTGTGCAGTGAAGTTCAGGGGCAGAAATCACATTAACCACGTGAGAGAAACAATTAAATGAGCTGTTATTTTGTGTCGATGACGTCACTGCTGTGCCACTGCCGAAGTCATAGGTCAGTGAAAAGCCGTGTAAAAAACCCCGGATGACAATAACAACACAACTCCGAACCCGCTCCGTACTCTCAGGGAATAGTGCTGGTGATTCATAACAAAATATTTGTGAAATGAACATGTTTCGCGGCAGATAATGTCTTATTTAGAAGCTGCATTGTTGACCCAACAACTCCCATTATATAGATATACGTGGATCGCGAAACACACACACAGAGATACATGTCCCACAGAGGAATGTAACACTCAGTCCACAGATGAATGATGCCTCATTTTAGAAACTGAGACTTTGATACTTTGTGTACTTATAGAATATAAACCTATATTTAATCAAAAAGTAAGTAAATCTACCCTTCTACAATATGGGACTTTGTAAAAGCTATTATTACAAATTAAACCAGCAGTTCTCTGTGCTTTTGTCTTGCGATCAGTGCGTAGCCATGTCTCTTTTTTCATATTTCAGTCTGAGTCATTTTTGGTTCCACTGAAGACACATTTTTCCCATAAACCTCTCGCATGGTTTCATTGCAGTAGCTGTTCAATGATCCAATATTTCACCAAAAAAACCAAAGACTAGAGAAAAGTTTTAAAAAGTGACATCATCCCTGTAACTCCAGTGAAATGTCTGTGTAATCACATGAGCTTTTTCCTGTGTTTTTTCTTTGCAATTATCCACTTTGTTATATGCCTTGGTGCACATTGTTGGACTTTGTGTCTCACAGACAGTTTCTCTTCATTTCACTGTCTGCTGTCTCTGGCTGTTACTGTCTCATTATCATTTTTCTCATTCCTCCCTGTGACTGACCAGCTTTGTTTGTGTCTGAGTGTATGTCTGGTCTGTTGGCGTCTGAACAGTGCCTGCTCTTCACACTCCATGATTGTTTCCCAGCTGCAATCGTCCTCCTCATCTATCAACCTACATGTACCTCTCCATTCAGTCATGTATCAGAGCTTTAGTGCGGCTTTGACACCTCATACCTTGAGAATCTCTTTGCAATAGCATGAAAGCCTGTTTTGTTCTCTCCGATCACTCACATCTTACATACAGTATAGAGGTTACTGCTCAGATTTCTCTTCGTGTCTGAGCATGGAGATCTTCAAACTACTTTCTGCTTGATGCAAATTTAAATATGGGAAACAAATGAGATGACATGAAACTAATGTTGACATGAATATTAACTCATACATTACAGTCAACCCGAGCCTGGAGCAGGAGAGCATTTGTTTTCCTCTGTTTGTCTGTTGTTAAACCTGCAATCGAGGATCAATCACAGGAGTGCACACACATTGATCAACTCGACACACACACACATACACACACACACACACAACAGTAATTGGTTTCTCGCTGACAGGTCTGACAAGATATCACGTTCATCCTGAGGGAGACCAGTGTACAGGGTTGGGGCGCCACATACCTCAGGAAATTAACATGTGCAAAAAAATAAATGACTCGCTTTAGACTGGGTTCAGCTCGCCATGGTAACCTTTACTGGTGAGGACCACTGTGTAAGTTGAGTCGTTGAAGCAGCAAGCAGCATTTGACCAATCAGTGGTCAGATGCGCCAACAGGCAATGACCCTTACAATAAATAAACAATAAATGGAGGCGCTCCTGGTGATCTACAGACCTGCACGCAGACCATCTTACACCATTGACTCCTAGGTCTTTGAAGGGTTCACAGATGACCGTGGCTGGTAGTTGACATTGCACGTAAGATTTGTCATGCACTCCTGTCTCTTCAGGACCAATGCCCCTTTTCCACTACACAGTTACAGCTCTTCTCAGCTTGCCTCGACTCGTATCGGTTTAGGTCCTTTTCCATTACAGCTGAGTAATTCATAGTTCCTCCTCAATGTGGGCAAGGTCATCATACCACGGCTGCTACAGTCGCATCATCTTGCTCTCTTTTTTCTGATCCTCTCGTCAGCTCCAAACACACTCATCTGCACCTTGATTACAGGCCACGGTGTGGTTTTCCACACATCAGCTATTCAACTCATGTAAAAGAACAACAACAGTCTCAGTGGGTGAAGTTGCCAGTGTGTTTTTTAAAATCGCAGGTTTGACTCTCGTGTCGGACATGACACTCGCTCTTCGAATGATGACGCTCTGGCCAATCAGTGGAGGGCAGTTGGTTGACGTCACATTTTAGTTATCACCTTGGCTTGCTTGGAACCTCAGCTGGGGCGTTACCAAAAAAGTACCAGGTACCAGGTACTAGATAAAAGAAAAATAACCGTGTAGAGCTGTGGCGAGTCGAGCTGAGTTGCGCTAGTGGAAAAGGCCCATGAGTGATCCATCTCACAACTCTGGCACAGTGGCCTTGCCAACAGCCCAGTCTTCAGACACTGTGTGTGAGGCAATGATGGATGCCATACTCCCGAACAGTCCACATGGACAGGATTACTTGAACAGGAAACTCTTCCACTCCATCTGGTTTAGGACTATCTGTTAGAGCATTGGCACATTTCTAGACATACTGGTTGGGTACCCTGGTTCAGTCCACAATACCAGTGTGCTGAGAAATAGTGTATTTCAGGGGTGTTACCCACCAGATGGTTACTTCATTGTGGGGGGTGGAGAAATACTGTACCAGTCAACCTTATAACTCCTTACCAGGGACCATTGAGGGTGAATGCTTCAATGGACACATCTGATCTGACCACAACGTTTGAACTAGCTCATGGACTCAGTGCTTCTTTCAAGCTTGATGTTAAATCCAAGAACATCTTGTGCTGATGGGAAATAGCATTTGTTGAAGCCAGTGAAGAACAGAGATATTGAATATTTTAGATCATTTTTCAATAAGCTTCCATCAAGATATGAGCGCACAGAGCAGTGAGCCGTGTGATACACTGGCGGGAAAGACTAAATGTTATTTATAGTTATTAGATTTGTTACAGATGTCAGTGGGATTTTGAATGAAATTTTCTGTCCTTTGGAACGTTCATATTTCAGTCGTTACTCTGGTGATTTCACTTTCCCTCTTTCATATAAATATCCTCTGGAAAACCTAAATCCAGCTGACAAACACCTTGGTGACAGCATTTATCATCAGCCAGGTAACCAGACACCGAAAACAACCAGCACACCTGATGTCCTGCAAGAGAGGCAAGACAGAGATGGAGAGAGAAACTGGCACCGTTTTAAATCTCATTCTTCATTTTGTCTGTTTCCTGGCGCCAAGGTCCCCAAACAAAACCCTTCAACACATGCTGCTGCCAGAGACACTCCACCGACTGAATGTATGAATGATCCGTCTGTTTGTGTGACACCTTTTAAATCAAATCAGCTGCTTCCTGCCGCGAGGGAAAAAAAGAGAAAGAAAAGTTATAGCGCTTGTTTACAACACTACAGTACACATTCTTGGTTGTGGCCCGCTCAGTCAAAAAATAAATAGTTGTGCAAAAATCTGAACATTTAAATGAATAAACAGCAGCACTGGCAGCGTGCACAACATGAAACCCCCACAAAGAAACTTTTGTTGTTAAGCATTTCTGGTGATTTGGCGTGAACACATCATTAATTGAATAAACACTTTAAAGTTTTATGAGGCAGTGACAGCAGGGAGAGGCTGCTTTGTGATGATAAATACTGTGGGTTCAAACTGATGGGCCACATGGGAGAATCTGACAGATAGAAGCACTTGATTAATGATCTCATCTCAGAGGATTCCCTGTTAGGATGCCCTCGAGCAAGGCACTTCATCAGTGACTATAGGAGCTCCGTCATGGTCAAAAGGAGGACAGGGCTGTTCACTGGACATCTCCTTGTTGTGTGGCAGAAACTATCTCCTCCATGCTGCTGAAGAATTCGTGTGAGAAAATATATATTTTATAATGCTTAATATAATGTAATGTAATATATCTTGCAACTGTAGGTTGTTTAAATGATGTGATTTTCACTTGTTTTCCAATATCCACTAAATTATGATAATTGTAAAAAAAAAAGTGCTGGATATTTTACACTATAAACAAAAGAATCTGAAGTTTTATGTGTGAGAAATGTAATATTTCCAAAGGTGTCAAAAAGATTTTTAATAGCATAATTCTTTCTTTTATTGAATGTGACAAAAAAGAAAAAAAATTAAACACTGTTACTGCAAAAACAAGAAAATGTGTAATTTTATGCTTTTTATGGGATGTTTTGGATCCCAAATTTACAACCAGATAAATCAAACGTATTATGATTGTGGTCAACTGTGTTAGATTTTACATGAACAAATCTGTGATGGTCTATTTTAATGTCCATGATCATTTTGGACAGGTCATGGTGATTGGTGCATTCCAGTTTCTTTTTTAACCAACAGTATAAAAAATATTCGGTTAACAAGCATAAAGTCACATATGACAGGCTGGTGCCACACTGTCATTTTTACGCAAAAATGCTAAAATAACTAAGACAGATAGGTGCTTATCAGGATGATAAAACAATCTTAAGAATATTTTTCAAGCTGAGGGTCAGACATTAGAAGAAGAATTGTGTTTCTCAAAAGGATTACCACTCCTCTGGCTTTATTTACTGTATTATTTTCCTCTAGGCTTGTTACTTGATGTGACTATTACGACTTACAGCATTAACGTTATCTTTGTCCCACGTGCATCAACTCATCCAGTATCCTCCACCTCTTCATGCCCCGTTTAACACATCCAGTTTATTTTATCCAACTTCCTGCTTCGGTAAACTGATGTTTTACCTGTTAATTCAGTCATTTTCTTTTTCTCTCTCTCCTTTCTCTCTTTCTCCCAATCCCAAACAAGCAAATTGTTTTTACATAGATTTAGTGGTAAAATAAGACACAAGGTTTCTAGGAGTGGTTCCACATCATAGCTTGTACTGTATTTGTATCCATCTTTGTCAATAAATAGATATTTGGACTAGATGGGTATTTTCATTACCAACTGTGATAGCATGAGAAACTTAAAAGATAAGAGTTCAGAAGTTGAATAAATGATGAAGATAACACCCATATGTCCACGGGTGTTGTAGCTGGTGTGATTTTATCACAAAACATTCTCTAGTTTGCGTTGACATTCATATTGTTGAGATATTTCTCTAATAAAAAGGTTGTGAATTCATTACTTATTGCGGGGTTTGTGCCGGCGTCCATCACACTATTTTGAGCATCTTATGAGTCTTACCAGTTTTTACCACAATGTGTTGTGTATGCACTGACGCACTTCTACACAAATACAGAAGTGCAAATAGTAACGTTGAACTTGACTGGGGGATTAGTCGACACCTTTAAAAGGTCTCATATTGTACAAAGTGAGACTTCCAGTGTCTCATTATACACTGATGTGATGTCACAACAAAGCAATGACCCAGCCCCTTAGCACCTTACCCGTCCACTCAAATCTGGAGGATTTAGTTTCTCTGAATGCTTTATCTGAAATCGGTCCAATCTTTTTCAAATCATTCAAAGAACATCCAATCAGATGAGAGCCTCAAAGCTACTCTCTTTAGTTTATCTGTTGCCTCTAGATCTTTCATGTGAAGGGCTGTTGGAATCACGAATGATTTGACTTCAGAAAACAAAGCTTATGCTGGTTACAGACTGCAAAGTGAACTGTATTATAGCAATGTTTTCCTGTAGCCCGCAGTCCACACTTCTACTTTCATAGATGATTTCACTCTGAAAATTTTGATCTGAAATCAATTATCTGTCAAGTTGAGGTTGTCCTCTTGTTGTGGGGGAGGTAGAGGTTTTATAGTTGTCAGCAACTTTCACATTTTTACACCTTTTATTTTTCCTGTCCGAGTTTATAAAAAAACACAAAACCCAATCGAAACCCATTTTTCTAACGCAGGTCCTTTAAAAATGATGAACAACTCAACCATGCAACAAGTTAACTGATCAGTCCAGCTTTTTTTTCATTCAGACACAGCAAATATTAACTGTGATCAAACCCCTGCAGCAAATAAAATGACAAAACATTTTCTGCAATGTTTTAAGACTTTTACTGTGTGAAAATGCTTAACTATAGAGGAAGTGTGTGTTTTTCTAACTGAGCCCTCTCTCTCTGTCGTGTGTATTTTGGTCGACTGGCTTTGATGTCACTCCGTGGCACAACTATCTAACACAATAATTACCATGTGAGCAGATTTGCCTGCAGACTTCATCTCACTCTAACCGATGCACTACATAACTAAACGATACCAAGCAGCTAATAAGACTGTCTTTGAAGTCTGCTGAAGTCTAATATGTCCCTATCAAACTGTCGTACGAGCCCGTCGGCCGTCAAAGGGAGTCCTCTGCCCCTTGTTTGACACAAAACGTCTTGTACTTATCACATGGGGAGGTTGTAATCACAAAGGGTGTCACTTAGATGCGTTTCCTCTCGTTAAATGCATCTTTACTCCACCTCCACCCTCCTCTCCTCGTTCACACTCTTGTCTTTAGGATTTAAATTTGCATTTGCAGTTCTTCATGCTCCTCTGGATTTTATTTTTTCCTGATGGCAGATGGTGTGAATTCACACTGGCAAAAGAGGGATCTCTGACGAGCGCAGACTTTTCTCGCTTATTTGGTATTTCAGTTCCTCACAGTGAACTGGACTGTGTCTAAGTGGGAGGAAAGGAACAGTATGGGGCCATTAATGATCGAGCAGCTTGAAGCAGTTTTAGATGTTTTGGACTTCTGCCTGAGTGTTTATACGTGTGTGCAACACAGACCTTTGTATTTGAGTTTTGACCTGATTTTGACCTGACTTTTTTGGTAATCGTCCCTCATCCCACAGCCAAAATCTCTCAGAGGATGCTCGGCGACCTTGTTTTCTACCTTCTCACACTTATCTTCTACAGTGGACAAAAATTCTGTGATGACCTGAAGCATCACCCAGTGTTGATGAGTCATCAGGTCCCCTGAAAACCTTTTCAATACCATTGCGTTTTGCAGTTTAAGAACACATTTTAGTTTAAGAATACTTTTCTTTCTCTATGCTATGTCCACATTTTTGGAAATGCTGCTGGACCTGTTTCATTTTGAAAACCCACGGATTTTGTCTGGGCAGACATTGAGAACCTTTTGTTTCATCATCTTCTCATCTTTGAACTCTCATCATGTCTCCTGTGCTTCCATCTTCCTCCACCAAATGCATCTACTCCTTCCTTTTCTCTCCCTGTGTCCTCACTTGTCCTTTGCATATCTTGCCTATAATCATATCATGTTTATTCAAGCCCTCCTTTCTCTCCCTCCATCTCCTCAAAGCTCTTTCCATCTCCTCTTCATTCAGCCTGCCTCATAGCTTTGTGGTTCATCATATAAAGCCCTCATGTTTATTCACACCCACACACATACAAACCCACACAGAAACACATACATTCACACAGATACACTCATAAGACATTGTTAATATTTTCTTGTCTCAGAGGCTGCACTGCCTCAGTGTTTCCTTCTGATTTTAGACAAAAAGAGAAAAAAAACACACACTCATCCAGGAAGTTTTCTCTACGCTGACGCTTATGTTCATCGACTTTTACAACTGGGAGGGCAGACATATGGGCTTCCAGCAGTGGTCCCATGGGCTTATTGAATTTGTCTGTAGAGGATTGTTGTCTGATGTTTTACAGCATGTGGATGAGTGTGTTGTTTCTGAAGGGAAGCAGGTGGATATACTGTTCTACTGTACCAAGCTTCTGTGACAAGGGAAGAATGAAAAACAGAGAAAAATGCACGCACATCCAAAAAATCTAAATGCTGGGTGCCTGACAAAATTGCATGAACTAACTACTTTATATATTCTCTGTACTTTACATATTTCTGTCTGATCATTTTATGTATTATATGGGTCAGGTGACCTTCCACTAGGGTACAATTAGAGGTGTGCTTCTCACCTGGTTCATGTCTGAAGAAGGGTTGTTACCCAAAATGACACACTCACATCAGTGATAATAAATTGTGACTCTGGAGCTACTGCTGGTGTGCGGACTTTGTATTGTAGCCTAAGGGAAGAATGAAAAAAAATGTAACACTGTAGTTCACTGTTGCCTCTGTGCTCACAGCTCTTGTGACAGAATATGCAGAAAAAGCTTAAGTTAAAAAGTTTCAGAGACTGTTGCTTTATTGTATTTAATGTATTATTTATGCATCTCATATACTGCATCTCATCAGGTGAAAGTCTGCAGTTGTTGACTCCTCCTTTGTTCTAAAGGAGCTGAGTAAACAGCTTGAATGTCACTTTCAATACCAAGTAACAAGAGCTTCATATTGTTACTGATAGATAGATCTAACTGCCGTTCCAAAGCTGCTCCCAGCCTTGCTGAAGGCATCTAAAGCCAGGCAGCTTTTACATTTTAATCCAATCCAAGGGTTGATGAGGAGGAAAAAAACAGTATGCTAAAGAGGGGTAAAGCAGGGATCCATGATAAACCAACAGATTAAAATACTCCAGCTTTAGCTTTTATTTGAAAGTGAAAGTTAAATTGAAAGTAGAACTGACAACAACTCTGCAGTGCCGATAATGTTACTTGGTTTAAAAAGAACGAAGCGAGGAGGAATGATCCTGAGATTCTCCAGGCTGTGTACAATACTCTTGATGGATGAAATAATGCGAGAGCGAAAAAAAAAAAAAAAAGTCTGAAGAAGACAATAATTAAGCCCTGAAGATTTATCAGCCGGCAGCACTCTTCCATTCATCTCAGACTTCTCCTGTTCTCGCCGCCTATTCCTGTTGGTGCAACAACTTTGATCTCTCCACCTCTCCAGCTCTCATTTTATTGGTTTTCTATCCACTTCTTGTCCTCAGCTTCGATCCTCCGTTTTCACATGCTCTTGTTCTTCAACAGGCTTTGTCTCCCAATCCACTATTTTTGGCATCAATGAACAAATGAAGCCAAAGAGGAAGGGAGAAGTCTGCTACAAGTTCAGTCTAATAAATCAACACAGCACACAAAGCAGCCATTAGTTTATCTTGTCTTTTGCAACTTCTGGTCACCATATGTTACAACCAATGCCCTTTAAAAAAAAAATTACAGCCTGTTAGAGAATAGAATAGAATAGGCAGCTGGTGTCAAATTCCGTCTTCGCATGTTAACTTCTTTTTCTTTTCTTTTCTTTTTATTTATTAATTTTGCAGGAATAATTTATGCTTTACAAGACAGTTTCTGTAAAGTTTGTAGACAGACTCCATAGACCCTCCATCATCTTCACTTGTTGGAATGAACAGACTCAGATCTGCTGCTGGTTTCATGAGGGGCCGGAAACATGGGGACATCCATGTGACACAAACAGGAAATGTAATTTAATTTCTCAACTTGTTTTGTTAGTGCTAAAAACAAGATGCAGTCAAGGCTGATGGGACTGTGCTGAGCTTTACGGGTGGGCTAATTTGTCCATCTACACCCATGTTTTACACTAGCTGTAATTCTGACCTGATGATGGCGCTGTATGAAAACTGAAAAATGGTAAAAAAATGTTCTCTTTTCATTCTGAGGGGAACATGAACCATATTACTAATTCATCTGATAGTGGTTTGAACCACAATGAAATACTGTATCTCAACAACTGACAGTGCACATAAGAAGTAGTTGAATTCCTTGATATTGACTGTTTTCTTACTAAACATAACAGACAGGATATTCTGTAGGTGGTGAAAGGCTTTTTATTATCCTTAATTAACAATCAATCTGTTCAAGCTACGATTGATTAGTTTGTTCAAGTACGCATATTTGATTAATGATGACGCACAAGTGTAGGTGAGGTTCAAAGCAAGGTCACGGCTCTGCTTGTTAAGAGGGGTTACTTAAGGAGCAGCACTTTCCCATCATTACTGTGGAAAGTTGTGTCAATCTATATATCTGAGGAAATACAATCCATCTGTCACGTAGATTGAATCATCCATTCCCCTCTGGGCTCTGTCTGTGAATATTCTGGCCCTGGGAGGGCTCTTGACAGACACGTTAGGCTACTGGCTTCTTTTTACCTGCCAATACCTGATAGATGGATTTCAGGCTCTTTCAGCTTCTTTTGTTCCTGCTTGACTCCTCTTTGCTGGGAGTTAGGGAGAATGTCACATGCTGCCAACATGGCGACAGTGGAGCAGCCCACTCTGAGCTTCAAAACTGTTCTTCAGAAACCTTTGGGTGATGTCACAGACATTATACATTTGTTACACACGGGTTTTTCATGTCCCACTGAGATTATTGTAATTCTTTGTACTATGGTTTAGACTGGTCGTGTCTCCACGGCCTCTAGCTGGTTCTAAATGCAGCTGCATGCCTGTTGACCGGGAAGAGTTGAGATTTTAGTACTTGTTTTTAAAGCCTTAAATGGGGTGGCACCATTGTACTTATGATTTGTTGTTCACACATTAGTTCTAGTCACAACAATGAGGTCAACAAACCAACTGCTCTTCAACCCTTCAATATCTCAGAAGTCAAAACCAGGATTGACCGAGCCTTCACTGGAGGTGCTGTAGCTGTGGAACAGTTTGCTTCTGATTATTAGGACCATATTAGTTTTAAATCATTACTGAAGACCCACCCAATCCAAGGTAGCTTGACATTCCTTTCTTGTTTTTAATATTTGTGAAAGTGTATTTTAGCTTGTGTTGTGTTGTGTTATGTTGTGTTGTGTTGTGTTGTGTTTGGTTTGGTTTGATTTTATTTAATATCTGTTAGCAGGTCATGACCAAACTTAGACATTCATGCATTTATTTCTTTATTAAACAACAATTTCCTGTTTGTTACCTGTGCTGTGTTATGTTAATGCAGTTGTTTAGCAATTCAGTGATTGTGGACCTGTTTTTTTTTTTTTTTTGTTTTTTTTTATTATTATTATCATTATCATCATTAGTTAGAGCTAATGAGAAAGCTGCTCCTGTAGCCGCTTAATAAAGTGAAACGTAATAATTAAAATGATTATGGAAATATTCATTGCAGTGTAGATGCTGTTCATTCACTTTTAAACATTTTAATCAGGTTTTCTCTCTCTTAATTGTCCTTCCCTCTTACTCAGCTTCAGGGTTCATAGGAAGTAGCTATTGGTACATTTAATCATTGGAGCACAAAAATGGGAGGTGTGTAATTGATTGTGGTGAGTTGGTCTGAACCTACAATGCCAGGCCCAGTTTTTCATCCCAGTCCAACCCTGTGCTGCGGCTTAAACCTGGTTTTCTTGTTTTCATGTGTGTGACTCTCTAACTGCTTGCCTTGGATGACTGATCAAACAAAGCTTATTTTTAAGCCTTTTTCATTCTGTTGCTCCTGTTTGCCGTCACCTGGCCGAGTATGGATTGATTTTGAAATATGCTATGCACAGCTCACATCGCTGTACAAAACAGTTCGGCAAGATGTCTGTCAAACATTTCCCAGAAGACAGGTTAACTCTCTTAAAGCTGAAAGGTTACACAGTATAGATATTTACTATGTAAAGACTTTTCTCTCTTTGTCCTTGTTATATAGTCACTGAGCAGTTACTGTCAGGATGTGATGTGATGGGCTGGAGAGCCCCTCTCCTTTTTTGGTTCATGCAGTCTCTGGAGATGTTGCAGCCAGTACTCGCATCCTGATACATTCACTTTCACATTTCATTTCAGTTTGTAAAGCTTTTTTGGATTTGCCTAAAGCAAAACTCTTTCCCTCGCACACTCTTTCTATGACTTCACTACCTTCTGACTGACTCTGACTTTTCTTCTCTTTTCTTCATCATTGTAGTAGCAAAGAATCAAATCCTTGGAATGGGTTTATCTTGGCTACTATGACAGTATTACTGTGTCACCTGCCAGCCACCATTAAACTTAAATGTTAAGCCCTGCCCATATCACCTGAGGAGGGAGAAGTGTGCACAATGTCCTGACACAACAGTAACTCAATCGATCAAAATTCGTCTTAATTAATCAACAGCTTCCATAAAAAGAGATAGAAACATAAATGCAGCTCCTACAGTCATGGATTCTATGACTAAAACTGAGAATCAACACATTTTCATTGAGTTCTTCTACTTTGATTGTCATCTGAAGCACCTGCCGGCCCTGCCCACACAGGTGTTTTCAGTTATAGCTGAGTACAGCTCTTCTCAGGGTGAAGGTGGATGGAGCTGAAGCACCATAAAGACATGACTTCATTTCTCCTTAAGAAGAGAAACACTGATATCTTGTTACTTCTTATTTTACACATTTCACAGCTTCCATTCTCCCAATCAACACCCCGTGGCTAGAAAATTGATGTTTATTGAAAGATAGTGTAACTAGAAAAACTCACATCGCATCCAAATAGAACATAGTCAGATCTACTTGTTCAAGCCATTAAATGTGTCACAATAAATCCATATAAATAATGGGATATTCCACCCTCACAAGACCAGACAGTCTTAGTTCCGCCCCCCTGTGATAAAAGGATAAGCAGGATGGATAATAATACCAACAATAATAATAGTAAATATAATCAATTATTCAAATGTTCTTTTATGGACAAAATTGGCTCAGCCTCAGATTGTTAGGCTCTTGGTCCAGCCAACACCCCTGCTGGAAACCCCTTTTTATCACCTGTCAGAGACAAAGCAATGGAGAAACAACCCTGTCAGCTGCTGATCAGTCGCCCCCAGTGATTTTGCTGCACAGTCCTTTGCTATCACAATGATTAATCACAAACCTGCAGGGTTACTTAGTATTGTTTCTGTAACTCCCATGCAGTTGGAAAGATGCAGTGCCCACGGGGCACTCTCTTTACTCGGCCCAACGATAGCTGTAGCTCACCTCGCTCTATCAGTGGTGTGTCATTGGCCTCAGGCTCAGCAGTCCATCTTCCAAAGTTTCATTATACAACAGTTCATGGTGAGATCACCCTCAGTGAGTCTAACACCTCGTCATGTTCCTCTCTTTACTTTATTAGGGACAGGAGCAGTGAAGCAACAGGAATCCTGCTGCTTTTGTTCTTATTACTGAAATTAATTTAGTTTGTCTCTTTAAGACAACAAAAGGACTTGACAAGGTAAAAAAAAGTTCACACCACAAAAGCCAAATGCAATGTTTATTTATTTATTTCTTTGTTTGGTGTGGTTCACTTTCACATTAAACTTTCTGCATGTGGTACAGATTTTTGTAAACAAAGCCACATGTATCCTGAGGTTGTTCAGTCTCTGGTCAGAAACATCTGCGGTGTGGGGAAGCAAGGAGCGCTAAGTGGAAGTAAACAATCATGAAGAGCTTGCACACTGCATTCATTGTTCTGATGCTGATCTGCCTTATAGACCAGTTTACACGTTTAATACAACATCAGTTTTTACAATGAAGAAGACCTGCTACAAGAAGGCAGAGATTGGAGAGACGGTGTTTTCATGTGCACCAAAGGTGTATGCTTTTTGCAACTAGATCGGACTAAATCAGTGAAATCACCTGTTAAAGACTTCAACAGGTGATTTCACTGATTAACACACCTTCAGTCACAGAGGTGTGTAAATCAGTGAAATCACCTGTTAAAGTCTTTGGTTGAAAGGAAAACCTGGATACACATGGCTCTCCATGGCACATGGTTCCCCACCCCTGCCTTAAGCTTGAGATCAGTGCTGGGCAATTGGTGGCCAAAACTGGACTATTTGTTTATCTTAATGACACAATACATGAATAAAACATCATATTTTTTTCAATTTTGAGAGTGAATGACAAACAACCTTGCATCAGGCTGTGGACTGCACTGTGTATGCAAGACAAAAGTGCAGGAAAGTTTTTCCCAGCAGTGCTTTATTTCAGGCCATTATGAGTTTTTTTTCTGAAAGGTTCTGACAGGATTTTACAGTGGTTCAGATAGTTGCTTGTTAGACCTCTGAAGTAGTGAACATGCAGTATGAAGAGCTATACAAAAAAAAATAACGCCAATAAATCAACCAAACACATAATGACTGTAAACCTCAGCAGTACTGACATTAACAGTGACAAAACAAATTCTAATCAATTAGAAAAACATTGTCCTAAGGCCAGACTCACTTAATGAGCCCTGCTTTACACTTGCAAATAAACTGATGTATAAAATGAATAAATAAAACCTCCAAATATTATAGTCTATATTCAAGACAAACTTATTGAGCATAATTTTACTAACACCATATCTAGTCCAAAGCCAAAGCTCCTGACCTGTGTCTGCTGCCACATGATTGGCCGATTGAATCATTAGATGAAAGCAGGTGTACAGGTGCTCCTAATTAAATATTTGCTCAACGTATAGGTCAGCACCTATCAATCTGGCCTGGAATAAGTTAACCTCTTTATCTCCATATGAACCACAGTGACGTCAAACCTCCGTATAAAGAGGTGATCTTGTTTGACTGTAGGATTAAATAATTATGGGGGAAAAAAAATTGGAATCACGGTGCTCTCTAAAACAATTAGTCAGTGGATCAACAAAGAGAGCTTATCAACCACTTGTCTTGTCTGACAGTTAATGAAATGAAAAAGGACAAATGTGCAATGGCTTCCTAGTAATTACGTACCTCCAGTTAGCTGATGGAGGGTTTGGGAAGAAGCCAATCTGGCAGATACTGAGTCTCCTGGCTAATCAGCCAGTCTTATTATTTCTGTCTTAACTGCAGTCCATTACAGTTACAGCTGGACAGATACGCAGCTGAAACACATCAGCCCAGAAAGAAAAGAATAAACTGTGTTTTCAGCTTTAGGACCAGATGCTTAGAGGTTTTATAATAAAGTGATGGTTCATTAGAGCAATTAGAGTTTATCAGCTTTATTGGGGGCCACCTTTGCCGACGCAAGTCTGTTTTTTTTCCCTTGGTTATGCTGTGAGTGATTTGTGATAAAGTGTAGATTTAATTTGTCTCCAGCCTGTTGCTGAACTGCACCATTCTGTGTATAAAAGCTTAAATTGTGCTTTTCATGTGAACATTTTTGAGATGTGCATTGGGAGGAATTATTTTGTCTATTCCAGAACTACTGAAGAAAAAAAGAAAACACACATATATACACACATATATATATATATATATATATATATATATATATACACACACACATACATATATGTAAATATTTATACATTCTTCTTTTATGTCCAGCAGGTCATATCCTTGCCAGACGTCTAAAACCTTGTTCTTCTTCATTATATAGTGGCTGTGCCACTGGAGATTATAATGATTGATGTGTATACCATGGCAGAACTTTGGCACTATTTTATCCTTCAGTAATGTCAAACAAATCCCAAAAGAGCTGTAACAGCATCCACATAAAGCAGAATTTGGAGGGCGCACGCAGTTCTGAAGTTGTATTCCAGACTCGTCTCCACATTGTTTAAATAAGTTTGACTGAATGTCATGGGTGACACTCGGTGCCAGATTTGCCCGTGAGGTGAGCTTTTCCTGTTGACATTTCACACCCGCGTGTGTGACAACTTGTCTCTGTCAGCATGTGTTTGTGCAAGGAAGACACAGACAGACTGGATTGTGATCGGTTGTGTGAAAACCAGGATGTGTGCAGCTCCCGCAAGGTCACAGTGATCCCAGTCTCCATCTGTCACAGCAGTCACGCACACTTGTGGACGTACATTTATATTATCCATCACTCTCAATATCAGAGTCTTGTTTCCTTCTCCAAAATCACACACCATATAATTTCCAGTGGATGGACACACACATAAACACGTTAACCTTCAGGCTACAACTGACACCTGACTACTGATGTAGAAGAAAGCTCTCTGCCACTGACAGCCACTGATTGCATGTGTGTTTGTGTGTGAATGCACATTGATTTAATCATGTATTTGATGTGTAAAGAAAAGGTGTTGCAAATGAATGCAGCAAATTATTTCCTCCAGTCAGAGTTACAGTAGTCACAATAATCCATGTAGACAAAAACAAACACAAACACATCGTACTGAAGTAAGATAACCACAACACAAATGCTCATGTTTACAGTTGTTTACTTTGCCCTCCTTAGTTCTGTACATCCTCCACTTCCAATCAGCCTCCATAATGTAAAAACATGAATATGAAGAATAATAAAAATAAATGCACTGACTAAATAAAGACTCTAGAACTTTAATGCTGTCACATTATTCCACTTTTCATGACACTGACTTTCACAAGTATGCCTATAGGTCCCCGCGTTTCCAACCGCCCAGTCAGCATGGCACCCACACCCGAATTCCAGCTTCATGGATGGTGTGACAGGGTGGTGGCTCCATATGGTTGTTTCAGGCTGAGCCTGACGAGGCCCAATGGACAAAGGCCCAGCCACCATACACTGGCTGGCAATCTTTACTCATGGTGCTGGCTCCGGGAGAGGGCACTGGGGAGGTAACACGCTGACAGATTCATTCAGGGTTTTTGAATCACTCTTGGTCCCACTTCAACATGTACAAAAAGTTTCACCTGGAAAGTGATGTAGGTGGAACATGAGTAAGTGTCAGGTGAGTAGCCTATGCTGCTGCAGTTCACAGGACTGTGGCGCCTCAGGATGGTTCACCAATTTTTTGACATATAAACAAAAGACAGACTGATCTGAGCTAAGTTTATGTTGGTTGAAGAGATATTATCTCTGGCAAGGAGACATGAGTGAACAGCGTGTGGATTCCACTTCATTCAGTCTGTCCCTGCCAGGGACACACACCAGCCAACGGCTGTCGGCACATGATGTCAGACTGATCCACGCTGGTCCTGTCAACACAAACAGTGCAGATGAATTAGTCAGCAGAGTTTTAGTTCCTCTACTGTCTCTGCTCAATGTGTAAATGTTGTAAAATATCTGCTTCTATCATTCCATGTGAAGCTGTGTACTATGGTACACAACATATGGATGTATCAGGTTTTTGTTGTTTTGCATTTTCCAAGGACACGAAACAACTTCTGCAACATGGACACAGGATCAGAGGATTCACCCCCAATGCAAACATTTGTTAAGCAACTGTAGTGAAAATTACACTCAAAATCACATCCTCAACATGATGCAAAAGAAAATGTCAGATGATAAAAGTCAAAATGATTCCTCCGAAAACCATGAAATGTATTGTTCCAGTCACAGACTGTAAATAAAGCACTCTGTGACATCAGCCACAGGTTTCCAAAGAGCAGTTTTGAAGTGCCAGCAGCAGTGCCTGACTCCGCCTTCAACTGCCATCTAATGGAGACATGGAGTGAGTATATAATCACCCGACCTATCATTAAAGGTACTCTTAATTATGCAGAACTTTAAGCCTTAATGAAATGAGTTGTATATAATTACAGCCCCTATACAGTTGACGTTGTAGCGTCTGAACTTGCTCTGTACCTGTGTGTATACATGTTTATTTCTGCTGTTAAACTGGATGTTTAACATTGGAGACTGTAGGGACTTTGGGCTCTTGGGGCCAGATTCTAGTGGTCAGTAGTGGGAGTTGCAGTTTTTGGCACTGGAGGTTGCTGCTTGGTGAAAATCCATATAAATATTCACTAGGTAAGTGAATATTTGACCTGTTGGTGGTGCTAAATGAAAAAGAAACCTTCTGTAGAACCCAATATCACCAATCACTGAAAATGTCAATAATCCAAGAACTGAATTCAATTAATTACACTGTATGAATAAGCACAAACTCTGCTACTTCATACTGAACTTCTCCATACCTAACAAAATGATACAATTCAAGTTAAATTTTATAATAAAGCTAGCGGCCTTGACAAGGCTCTGATGACCCAGCTAAGAGAAAATCAATATTTAATAGGTCACACATATAAAAGCAGGATGCATATGTGGTATTTTCATTTGCATGTATGTGTGCTGTTTGTATATGAGGACAAAGCCACAAGACACAATTTTTCTTTTTAATCTGGTAGAAAATAAATAAGACAGTGTCATCTGACTGTGTCTTTGTGTATATTTTAGATGTGTACAAAGATGAGTGTCTGTGTGTGAGAAAGAGAGTTTTATCATGGCTGTGTATATACCACAGTATTGTATTGAGTTATGCCTTCAAGGTCTCCCCTCATGTATCTGCAAGTGTCTGTGTGCCAACATAAGAAAGAAAGAAGACGAAAACCCTCTGGGTGTGGCAGTGGGGGAATGTGTGGGCATGTCACGTAAATCTGTGGCAATATGAGTGTTTATATTAAAGCTATTAATCACACACACGAGCTGGGAACTTATTTTTTCCTCTTCTTTCTCACCACCTCTATATCTGTCTCCTTTTTGACAGTCTACAGACTTCACAGTGCACCTTCACCACCAGCTCTGCTCAATTAATTACACTAGAATTAGGAAGGTAATTAGTAGGGCTGTCTTTGACTAAGGATTTTCATAGTCGAATCTGATTCGTCAGATTTTGCCTTTAGTCGACTAATCGTTGAATCATCTTGTTTTTTCCCTCCATTGATTAACAATCTCATTCTAAACTAATTTAATTCTTCAGTTGACATGAAATGACAATAAGACTACATTCTCCATACTTTTCCTTATGTCACTCATTAGGCTCACATGCACAACATCACAGTCTCTCCTTTGATGACAGTGGTGTGTGTGTGTGTGTGTTTGTACTCCTATCATTGTGAGGACAAGTGTGAATTTTAAACCTTTGGAGTGAGGACCATTTTGTAAAGCGAGGACATTTAGGCCAGTCTTCGCCATATTTTCACTGCAATGGCTTCTAGAGGCTGTTTTTATGCTTTTCTCCAAGTTTCAGAGAGGTCGTCAGAAAGATGCCAATATGGGAAAAGATTGTGTGTGTATTTCCTGGATACACACACTTTTTGCTCTCTGCTGCCCCCTACTGTCAGTACAATACTAAGTACAGTACTAAGGCCTGTTCAGTCCTGGTACACTATATGTCTGAGGTGATCTTGTCACAAGTGAATGGCTTTAAGCAGGTGTTCTTCTGTTTTCCTTACACTTTACATGACCAACACACTCATTAAACATGCTTCTTGACTCTAAGCCATCGATCTACTGTCTTTATAATTTGCTCTCCTCACCTGGCCTCTCTGTCAGATAAGGCTCATATGTAAGATGCATGTTAAAAGAAAGCACAGCTCCACTATCAGCAGCTACAGGGCAGGGATCATGTGTACAGCACATCATCTCAACGTGTGTGATGTCCTCAGGACCACCAGAGTGAGAGTCAACTGTCACCAGTCACCAGTGTATCCAGTCAGCTGTAGTAACTTTGGACGGCCAGAGACCATTTGTCCTGACATTCATGAGAATGATCAGTGTCCAGCCTACTGTTCCTATGCTAGCATGCTAGGCTAGCAGGTCTGAGCTTCTTACTCCCTGTGGTAGAAACTTTGTTGCATAACAA
>OMNW01029809.1:18368-47531 GCA_900303245.1 Selene dorsalis | reverse complement strand
GGTGGAAGAAAATGAGTGAAATAAGGTTCTTCGTGGCGATGGTGCATTTCTTTGTTTTCTCCGTGGCTCATCATCAAGAAAGGTAAGAGTCCATGAAAACAAAGTATATTTTGCTTTAATAACTTCTTAGAGTAATCTCACTTTTTTAAAACAATGTAGGACTGTTATAGTTTCCTCTGGAGTAGTGAATATAAATATCACATGTTGACAACAAGAGTCTGTGCAATTTATTTGTGCTCTTAAGAAAAAGAGAGAGAGGCTTTGGATCGTTCCCTCATAGACTGTTGGTGGGCTCCTCCATGTGAAATGAACCTACTTGGCCTGTGTCTAATCATTTAATAGCCTCTTAGTGCAGTGTGGGTGTGAGGAGATTTAACAGCAGCAAGGAATGAAACGTGTTCAGTGGTTCTCGTACGCCATGTAGTTTATTGCACTTTTGTTTATGACAGCAGATTTTAATGAGAGAGAAATTATGACTGCTCGGAATATAAGGCCTTTTCATATGAATGCAAAGGAATGAGGAAGGTGTTTCATAAGTAGTTGGGGTAGTAGAGCTGCAGTAAATAGGTTCCAGCGAGCTCCATAGACCTGCTAACTTGTTATAGAGACATGGTTATGATATGTGTAGTCAAAGATGTGGGAGAAGGTCAAACCACCTGGTAAAAAATTAGGCTGGCAAAAACCACACAGAGCAAACAGTTTAAAAGTAGTATTATGGTACATTGTGTTTTCCCCTTTAACATTTTATTTGAGTGTAAAATTTATGCGTAGTAGCCTATAGTGCATTGCATTTCCACTACATTGTTGATGATGTATGTAATCTGACAATTACTTTACAGTACGTGTGCATTCAGTGTCCTTATTACATTACTGAGCAATTTTAAAATACATTTGCTCAAATACTTGTTTATCTTTTATTTTCCTCTTCTTTTTTTTACAATTGCTGTTGAGAAAAACTTCAGAGCCAGTTATCTTTAAACTGTACCAAAGATACAATGTATTGCTTCACTTCAGGGCATCGGTCTGTGTGGGCTCGGAGGTGAAGCCGAAGCCTTGAGGTCTTGACGATGCTTAATGATCTGATAACCTTTTGTCCCAGCCTCCACAGGTCAGTGGAGGATGCGCTGGAGCACACTGAGGGTCGCGTACGGCCGGGACACTGCAGCTACGGTCAAACTATTTCCTGTTGTTCCGGCTGGAGGAATGTTGACGGCATTTGTCAGCGTAAGTTACTGTGCAATTTAGTGGCAGCTCAACTATATGATGACATATTACCCAGAGTTCATGGGTTAGCAGCCCTGCATCACAGCAAAACAACAGTAGGAAACAGTGAAATAAATGTAAAGAACCTTTGATCCTCCAATTTATAGCTTTCTTCCTGTTCTCCCATGTTGCCAGTGCATTAAATGACCATACACAATATGAATGATATCACTCATACCAACAAACTTACCATGATTTATTATCCCATGCAGTCCCACTTTTTTCCCTCAGCTCTGCAGTGCATTTTAGCACCTTTGAGCTCATTGTTTTGGTTTTACAGCACACAGCTTTTCTGTTTTCATTCACACGTTTAGAGACATCCAGACTATCAAACCCATAAACATTTGTCCAGAAACATGACTTTATGTGAACGCTAACATTGCTCCATACCTGCTGTAATGTGTAAATATACAGCATCTAGATCAACTTTATAACACCACACACTGTCACAGTTGCGTTTACATATTTTTCCTTTGCCCTAAAGTTGACAAATGACTGAATACTGCTTTGATTTTTGTCTTTATGTTGTACACTTTCACTTTATTCCCCCCATCTTGACGTTAGCATGTTTTGATTTATAATGTGTCCATCGTTACTACAGCAGTGTGCAGGAAGTCATGCATAAATGGGAAATGTGTGGGACCAGACAAGTGTTTATGCTCCAGAGGCTATAAAGGACCGCTGTGTGATGAAGGTAGAGTATAAGTCTCAAAATCATTATCAGGCTTATGGTTTTAATTTCTCAACCATTACCTGTGTTGTTCTGCATCATTTACCTCGAGGATTTCTATCTGCTGCTTGAATAACGTTTCATATTGACTCCAGATGTGAATGAGTGCGGTTTGCCGGAGAGACCGTGTTCCCAGCGCTGCATGAATACACACGGTAGCTATCGCTGTTACTGTGAACCTGGATACATGCTCAGTGCAGATGGATACACCTGCACCAGTGAGTAATTTCCTCTTTAAACAGAACACCTCAAACTGACAGGCCAGTATTTAACAATCCAAATGCACTGACAGATGATATTTCTGATGTTGCATCAGTTTTCCACAAAAAGCCATCTGCCATCTTTATACCATAATTGGAGGTTAAAGTATCTGAGGACTTGGTCCTTGGTGTACCCACCTTGGTAAGCTCACATAAATGTTTATGGCAGAAATTCACAGTTTATATTATAGAAAGTGATATCATAACAAAGCTTTCTGGTAATGGGGTATTTTAAGGGAAGAAAAATGTAAATGTGTAATTTATGTTAAGAAACAGGGTTTTGGTTTTTTAGCAGAGTTTGGTCACTGTCTTTATTTATAGTTTTACAACCAGTCCCGGTGTTGCAGAGCCTGTACCCATGTGCATGTGTCTCAGCGGTGATCCAGTGGCCCATTTCTCTGACCGATCCTCAGCCAGTGTTTCCCTGTTTGTCTTCCAGGAGAGGCCGCATGTTCCTCTCTGCGCTGCCAGTTTGGGTGCCAGATGGAGAGAGGGGGAGTGGTACGCTGTCTGTGTCCCCCTGGCCTCCACCTGGCCGCTGACAACAGGACCTGTGAAGGTAGTGCCTCAGTAGATAGAAACACCCCCTCTGCTCAGTACCTCGGCGAATCACCATAGCTTAATGGTGCATGTTTTGATTTACCACTTTACATGTTAAACCATGATTTGGTTTCTCTTCATCACTCTTCACTCTTCATGCTCATATTTCGGAGGAGGGGTTGTTATTTTGCACCAACTATTTAACAGATGGTAATTTATTTGCCCCAGCTACTAAACAACCATATAGGTAATTTTGTCAGCCCTCAAGTACAACCCATAGGAGCATCTCCCAAAACAGTGGCAGGCCTAACAGACCTTAGTTGACATGGTTACCGTACCAACCGTCAGCATGTTTACTATAATAACTGTTATGTCTTGATTTTAAGGCATTAAAATTACTCGGTAAGGTCGAGGTAACCATCATGATTTCACTTCATTTGATGATCTCTGTTGTCATGGTTATTATATGTTATGAATGGTTAACTGCTGGATAAAACAAGCAATTAGTCTATTGATCCATTCATCCACCCTAACCCTCCCTTTGTGTGTCGCTCTCGTCTCTCTTCACCCCAGTTTTCCCATCCGGTCATAATTAATGTGGCCACTAGATGTCACGTAACAACAAAATGTAACTATGGGTTATAATGACCAACTAAAAACTGTCCTTGCAGAAATTTTGAAAGTGCTACGGTAGCCGCTGCCGGGTGCCATCTCTGTCAACATTGGAATCAAACCCATGACCTTAAGGTCAAGACAGAGCCAATCAGACAGACACATGATCATTTTTCACTTAACACTGACATTGAGGAGCTGTCAACCTGTGTGTGTTGGTAAATGTAATCACATAAAGTTACGTGTGTGTGTGTGTGTGTGTGTGTGTGAGTGAGAGAGAGGAGTGTGCTCCACAGAGACTTCATATAAATGTATGGGAGATAGAGGTCAGAAGTAGATTAACTGGAGAGACATCAGAGGAGTCCCTGATTAATGAATGAGTCTCAGCTGTGGCTTTGGCCTGAGGCTCAGAGGTTGCCACGGCAATTTGAGGGGGTTGCAACGACAACAGACGCACTGAGGCAGACAGAAACATGGTCTCACATTTGGGCTTACTGTGACAAATCTTTAGCTCCTATCAGAAGAAGAACCCTACAATGAACGATCTGAAAGTTATAGGAGCTGAGATAGTGTGTTACAATCATCCCTGGTCTCCCCTATTTAAATTTTTCTATAATTACATTTTGATTTTGATTTCTTTCACAAAAATCATCCGATTTTGATAATGATTTGATGGCCCGCTTGCAATACCTCTGCAGCCCACCAGGGGGCCATGACCCACAGGTTGGGAGTCAGTGCTCTATTTTTTTCAGATTTTCGCCACCTACGTGCAATAGCACACCAATCCTGATCGAGCTGCAGCTTTTGATATATAATTCACCTGGTTACTCTAAGCTGCAGGAAGAAGAAACACACGGGTAACAATAGTGCCTCCAAGCACTGGGCCCAGAATCGGAGAAGAGTAGAGCTTCATGTTTCCCAGTGGGGAAAAAAAGCCTTTAATTACCTGATGTAAAGACAAACATACCCTGCACTTTCTCCTCAGTGTCCAACCGCTTTGTGACTGAAGTCCCTCTCGATAACTCGGCAGCAGCAGGCAGCTCCTGTCCTGTAATGAAGCGAGCCCTCTGCAGCCTCTCTCACGGCTGTTAAGGAGACGTTCTCACACTGTGGGAATGTTTATGGTGGGAAGTATTCACCCTCCAAAGCAAAGTATCTCATCCCAACTCCACCGAACTCTAAAATAGATAAAAATGTCAACAAAAAAAAGATCTGATAACTTAATTGCCACAATACCAACTCTCACAGTGACCATAAGTTTCATAAAGAAAGTATCTGTTGCAGGGTTTTGGATTTTCTTTACTTTCTAGTTTTGTGCTGTTCAAATGTATTCATGTCAACATTTTTGTGAGTTTTTTTTTCTGGCAGTCCATGCAGGATCCTGTTAAAATAAAGGTGAAAAGGAATTAGATTGAAAATAATAAATGTACTGTAGACGGGTGTGTCTGATCGAATCGCAGCTGACCTCAGATGACTTTAGATTTTTATTCAGTTATTAAGAAGTGTGCAGTAGTCTACTAAAGAAGAGTGCAGGACCTCTTGGGGACTTAACATTCTGAGCAACACATTTGTGCATTTGGGTCATTGCTTGTTTTTCAACAGCAGCGCACCTTTGAAAGCCTCAGTACAAAGAGGTGGTTGCAAGGTCAAGGTACTCATTTCTTCCACACATGTCTTTTTGAAGGTAATTATTGTTTTGAGCAAAGACAAGAAACATTTAAGCACCTTGTCCTTGAGATGCTGGGTGTGTGTGTGTCTCAGTGTGTCTGTGTGTGTTTTAAAAAGGTGAGGGTGGGCTGGACTGTGTGGACAAGAAGTTTGGACTGTTGTGCAGTGAAATTAGCCAGATGTGTTGCTGGTGTTGGACACATGTATGTGTTCTGTTGCAGATGTGGACGAGTGCCAGCGAGATGCTGATGTGTGTCCAATGCGGCAGACGTGCAGGAACACTTTCGGCAGCTTCATCTGTGTGTGCCAGGAAGGTTTTGTGATGGGGACACTCAAAGGCTCAGTGCAATGTCGAGGTAAACCAACCAACAAACAAAAACAACTCTTTTCTGTTTGTTGGTGTTGTATTCGATGTGTTCCTTGGAGCACTTACATCCAGTAGGTGGTAGGGAGGAGACCAAACAGGATGTCATGCAACAGAAGTTCTCCATGGGAATCGGATCAGAGATGTTAAGATGAAGTGTCATCATTCCTAGACCACTGGGTCACAGGGGCACCCATGTGTGAGATTTCTGAAGCCACATTCAGATCTGCTCTATGTCAGCCCTTGTAAATTACTAAATGGATCAGAGCACAGCTCCACATGTTCTCCTCATCTGCGTTAATTGGCAGAGAGAGGGATCATGTGAAGATGCGCTTTGCCAGCAGAGGATCTAGAAACCATGTTTATTTGATGAGCACTCATAGCTCACCCACTCAGCTGTGGGCTCACCCACAAGCTGTTTTTATTTTCATCCACACGATGAGTATTGCAACATTATCTCTTTAGCAGGTTTGAAACAGACACTTCTGAAAACCCTTTGCTCTCTCCATACTGATCTAGTATGACTTAGCGATGAAGCAAGGAAATATGGAAATATAAAAAGAACTAATTAAATATCTGACAAGCATTAATAAACATCTCTAATCTCCCTCTGCTCTGCTCCACAGATAAGGATGAATGTGTAACGGCATCTCACCGGTGCAGCCGCCATGCTCAGTGTGTCAACACAGATGGTTCCTACACCTGTCAGTGTTTGGAGGACTACTTCGGCAACGGACACACCTGCTGGCCCAGGAGAGCCCCACAGTCCAAGGCTCTCATGTACTTTAACTACAAACTCTCCAGAAGGACCAAGCAAGTAAAACCTTCATCCTAGGGCCTCCCTTTACAATTCTACATTGCTCAGACAAAGAAAACATACAAACAACAGACAATAATTAGAAGAAAAAAAAACATGTGAGAAAAGTTGAGGACATTACCACACTCCTATACAACAGGCCAAAAACCCAACTATTTTGCTAAGTAATGTCAAAAATGTTTGAAACAACTGGAAACCCTGTGGCTACTCAGCCTGTTATTTTCCCCCTCCTCAGCAGAGCTGAGCCTTGAACACACTCAGCACTGCTGGTTACCTGTTTGTTGTCTGTTGAAGGAACCTTTCATTTAACAAATTTGCTTGTGTGGTTCAGCCCAAATGGACAGTGATGACAGAGAGGTTTTCCTTACGCCGGTGTCACTGGTGTCACAGAAAACACTGCCCCTGTCATTGTGTGTTTGTACTTTACCCAACAAACCACTGTGCAAGAGAATGAAATACTGCTTGTGCATGATTAGTTATTTTTTTAACACGCAGCAACATGCAGTTTTGTCGGAGTACATCAATATTTGTTAATAAAAGGCTGACCTCTGGTGGATAGATAAGGAACCATAACTCTAAACTTGGGAATTCTGGTGGAACAAAATACTGTGAAAAGATACTTACTGTGACTTTTAAGTCAGTCATAAGATGTGTCTGCATAAGACTTACTGTGATGTTATTTTTCTGACAATCCAAATTAAAATCTGTCCAAAAAAGAGATGTGAGAAACACAACACAGTCTGTTTGTCAGGCATTTGAGAGGCAGACTGATGTTTTCATTCCTCACTGTTTATCCTCTGCCCTCTTCCTCTGTCGTGCCACAGGGAATGTTTTCAGACCCACTAAGTCACACACGGCGGACTACCACACAGCAAGAGAGCATAGACAGGTCAGACCAACCAAATACCATGTATCTTTGTCTGTCAGCAGCTGTCTGGAAACCTCTTCCTGCGTTCAGAGAGCACAAGAATGGAAATTGAAGTTCGTTTTTGATGTTTTCCTTCAGGTCAATTTTGCGTTTCCTTCCGAACGATTAGGATCATGACCCTGGGAGAGGAGGAATTGCAATACTTGAAGATAATAACTGTAATGATAGGAGGTGGTGGTAGGGGGCACTATGTGTTGTGTCAGGGCCTCAGTTGTAGTTCTGCAGGCTTTGGGAGCGCTGTAAGAGTTGAGCTTGCAGTGAGAACAAGCAGCTGCTGCCTGCTGAAGGGCCCTGCCACTGACCCTATTCATCCCAACAGCAGGTGTCACATCAAGTCCCCGCCTCAGCTTCGCGCACACACATTCACACATGTGCTCCTCACACACACACACACACTCACACACACACATATACACCCATCTGCAAAATCACCAAGCCTCATGCACATTTACACACACACACACACCCACACACACACACACTGTGTGTGTGAGTGAGTGAGGGGGGACCTGGAACTACTTACAGAGAACAAAGAGGGAAATCAGAAAAAAATGCAGCCTCTTCGAATAAATCTCACCACAATGCTGAGAAAAATCCCCAACCTCACCCCCAGAAACGCAAGAAAAACCTGGTTTCTCTCTTTCAAAGCAGTCAAAAGTGTCTTACAAAAGCAGAAATAGAAAACATTTTAGATAAAAGGATCCAGGCCCCTTTCTGAAAAGGACCTCACACCAAGTTGTGTGTAATTCCTACCAGAAACTGGTTTATTTACCAAAAAATAATAAGATTTAATGCCAAAGCACTTAGGCTACAAATAAAGGACAACAAGTGGTGGGTACACTGAAGGGGGCGAGGGAGAAAAAGACGATGCCGGGGTGGAAATTTTCCCTTTTCTTGTGCTTGTTATTTTCTGGTCCTCTGTTTACACGACACACAAGATTTCGCATGGAGGAGTAGCTACAGGAACAGTGGCGCTGGAGCCATGCAGAATAGCCTCCGCAAAATAAAAGACAACAATAAACATGTCAGAGGAATTTGGACATCTGCAGTGACACAAGCTCTCACACCGAGGCCATGGCAATTTCACGAATCAAAGCGCTGCTGCCTCGGCTTTCCTTATATAAAGCAAAATCAACATTTATCCTGAGAAAGTGAGCAATGATGCTGACAAGTGCATAGAGCCAATGACAATACAATAGCAGAGATGTTAGGAACAACCGTGCCACCCACGTTGCTGAAAGACCATGCTTTCAAACACCACCACTGAACTGTAAAACCACTAAAACCCCTGTCTTGCCCATACTGTCCTTTTTACTTTAGTCTGAAATAAGCCAGTCTTTTCTCCCCGTGCTCCATCAGTGGAGGCTTTTCCACGGCAAATTCTGGTATTATGTTCCTATAATGTCAGAATAAGGAAGAACACAGTGTGGTGTTTCCATGAATGAATTAAAATTATAAATGCTGACCAATCCCACTCAGGGGAATGAGCCAAAGTTTGAACCCTTGGCGTAAAATTATAAATCTTGTTAGGAAGCCATTTTCTCCTGCTTGCCTCTGCCTACAAAAATCTTTGGTAGAGTAGAGAGAGTGTGACAGTTCCCTGCCTACAGAAATCTTCCCAGATCCCTTTTATACACTTCTGAATGTGGCTAAAATGAGCTGAACTAAATAAAGCTGAGCTTGTTTGGTTCTGTTGCCGTATCATTCCCCGTATTCATGAATCTGTGCCAAAAAAAAAAAAAGGAAAAAAAGGACAAAATGAAATGAACTGGGCTCATTTGTTTCAGTTTAGAAATGAAAATAGAATCACATCACAGCAGCTTAACTAACCCACTGTGCCCAGTTTTGCCATGGGGATAATTAAAGCTTCCTGTTATCTTAAAGGGAGCAGTGTCCTCTCAGTCACTTTTAAATCACATTATGTGGAGTAAATACATGTGAGTCACTCTCTTCTGTGTGACCCCAGGAGGAAAAAATGTGCATCCGTGCTTTCTTGTAATTCTCATTCATACTAATACGGTCCTGATGAATGTTCTGCTATGTGGTGGGTAGTGTCTTTGTATGTGTGTGTCTGTGAGGGAAAACCTGATGTGGAAATATCCAAAAGACCTCAAACATCTTAAAAAGTGAACTCCCAGACACCCTTGTTTCAGCCACACACACACACATCCTCTCCCTTTCAAATGAGCTTCAGTGTATCAGTGACCTTAATTCATGTTTCAGATCCACATGATGACTTTGAACTCTGTTTGAACAGTAAAAAAAAAAGCTGCCCTCCTTTCTTCTGTCTGCTCCTATTCTCCCGACAAGGTACATGTAACAACTGGAACGGCCACATCATAACATGAAAGTGGAGACTTGACCTGACCGGAATTCACTGTGCCTAAATCATTCTTAATATGAGAGGCGAGCAGCCTTGTTCGGGGGGGATTATCTTCGATAGAACAGGAAAGATTTCCAGCTAATCTATATAGGAATGCCCACTCTGGAGAAGGTGAAGGAAGGTGGTCGGGACCAAAGGTTTTCTCTAGGAAGCCAACACACTTCATTATTCTTTTGTGCAGCAATTAGAGTCCAACGGCTGAGAAAAGCAATATATTTTTGTACTTTTACAACATCAGATACAAAGAGTTTTCCTCCATAAGAACATTTAGTCAGTTAACTGATTGGTTAACAACAGCTGTTTCTCTCATCCATATGTTTTATATTGTTTGATACAGGTTTGGTCACTGTGAGACTGAGGAAAATTTGATGGGTATATATCTATGTGACCTCTGGTGCAAGTTGCACAAATGATCAGGATAATTTCCACTCATATTATCCTGACAGATGAGCTTTATAGAAGTTTTTCGGTACAAAATGGCTCATGGTGGCAAATCCATAGATTTCCCCTCATCTCTACAGAGACTTTTAGCATCTTAGATCATATATATATATATATTCTCTGCTGACTGAACATCAACAAAACTGCAGTTCCTCGTATCACCACTTGGAGCTTCAACTCTTGTTAAAATGTCCAACTGGTACAAAAACAGCTCTGGCCTCTGGAGTTAACATCCTCCTTCGTGTTAACTGAATGAGGTGAACTTTAATGTAACTCAGCTGTTAACATTTTATCAAGTTGTGAATTATTGAGGGCAGGACTTCTTTGAACTAGTCTCCGCTTAGGCCGCGCACCTCTCAGCTCATTTTCGGATTAGCTAGGGTCAGACACTGCCAAGATGGCAGACTGTTCTCCAAAGCCGCTCAGTAATGATAGGGTGACGTCACAGAGGCTGTCTCCATCGTCATGTACAGTCTATGCTGCTAATTATGTCAACTTCACGACGTAATAATACGTCAGTGTTGTGTTTATCCTTTGGTTTGGTGCCCCTATGTTGCCAAAATAATGTTTGTTGTGGCTTTAATCAGCTTTCAAAAGAAATAAAAGAAAATGTGTTGACTTGTGGTAACAAATGTACTACAAAGGTCAGCTGCTGTGATGTATATATGTGTGAGAACAAGCATCTGAATACGTGTGTGTGTGTGTGTGTGTGTGTGTGTGTATGTGAGTGTTAAAGGAAAGTTCTGGCTGGAGGAGAGATGGGCAGAGTTTTAATTAGTGCTGTACTGGAAGCTCAAACAGTGGAATCGTTGTGGAAAAGGCCACAACAGCTGCAGTGGCTGTTTGCTGGCTATTTAACAGAGCTCTCACTCCCACCGTGCACCCTTCCAGCTATCCCTGTTTCTCTCTCTTTCTCCTCCACTCCTGTGCTAGTTCAGGTGTCTGGGGCAGCTAAGGAAGCACTGGGTGGCATCCACCCAGACTCGCCGAGCTGGCAGCAGTCAGTAGGTTGAGGAATGTATGAGAGGGTTGCTGGCAGGCTCGTTCGCTTGGCAGGTTGTCCCGCTGGGGAATCACTCAGTGAGAGGGCGCTGCAGCCAATTCCCTGTCAGTGGCCGGTGATCTCACAAGGGCAGTAGTCGGGGAACATAGACTTAGACACAGAGACGGACTGTAGTCATGCTGTGTAATACCTTCCCATTCACTCTGCCTAACCGCCACCCCACCCTGCCCACGGGGACACACTCTAAATTTTCAAAGTGGAACTGAGAAATGAAAACAGCATGTTCCACTAAAAAAAGACTTCAATGGGTGGAAATTGTTTTATTACTGCAGAGCTCAAATTTCATGTTCATTACACTTGAGTTGTTGTTCAAATCAGCCATTCTGACAGTGCAGAACAGGAGCACGACACAAGATGATTTATATGTTTACAGTGTTTAGGCACAGACATATTTTGATGTTGTGTTAATTGCTGCCATGTCTGTCTTACGACAATGCAAAAGAAACAATAAGTTGCTCAAGAAACTTCCCCATTTCCCGCTCCATTTCTAAACCCATACAAGCCAGGCCAAACCGAACCTCAATTTCCACTTAAGCTAAACTTGAGGAGGAACCGACAACCCCAAAACCTCACCTCAACCTGACCGCACTGCAACCACTTCTGGCAGGCCGTCCCATCGCGGAGATGTTATGAACCATTGGTTGAGATATTGTTTTACTTTAGGCTTATACTCTGTCTATTTTGGCACCATAGAAATCAACACTGTCCTCCGTGTTAGCTCCATGAATTACTGGCAAACCATTTCAGTTTAAAAAGCTCCTTGAAAAAAATTTCATCTATTTTGACGGAAAAGTTTAAATAATTTGACGTGGAGTGTTTCTTGAATCCTGAGCGTGGGTCTGAGTTTCCATCCAAATGAAGCAGTGTTTAGCTGTGAGCCAGGTGCTGCCAAGAGACTCTCAAAAGCACCTTTGACACGACGTCTCAAGGCATCGTTTACAGTGCAACACTGACCTCTTGTGGAAGATCAGGGGACGTGCATATAAAAAATACGGGTCCAAAATGCCTTTTCTGTGACCAGTTAGAGTTTGTGATGGATAATGTGAAACATAACATAACATAACATGTAAAAGTGCAGCTTGTTTTTGAAGTCCAAGATTAAGCAAAAATCTGAAACTCACTATCTTCATACAGAAGTAAAACAAAACAAAAAAAAAGAAAGAAAAAAAAAAGTTGAAATGAGGTTAAATAGGTATTAGGTTTTTAAAAAATTGGAAATGGAGAAACATTTGAGTGAAAACTGGTCAACATCCACAAATATAAACATTTATATATTTAGGAGGGGGATGAGGGGAAAAGACTGTGGAATAATCCTTTACAGCCTTGAATGAACAGGAAGCTGGGGAAGGTGAGGAGATCATTCAGACACACCTGTGAGCTGGGGGAAAGGGGCGTGGACTAAAGCAGCACAGACAGGAAAAGGAAGAAGACCCTCCTGAGCAACCATGTGCAACTGGAAATGTGCTGAACCCTGGAGTGGGTTTGTATTAATCTTGGTCTTTGAGATAAGTTTTCCTCCATGCAGCTCTTCAGGCTTCCCATACCCTCCTGCCTCTGGTCGATGTGCAGTCACTACTTCATCAACCTACAACCATACTGACAATATTACATAAAAAATAAAATGTGAGTGAAATGGTTTGTGCTTGATAGGCAACAATAATCATTGTTTAATTTGACTTTATTGGATTCATATTAATAATTTTGTTTGTTTAGTGAGGATTGATGAATTGTGCGTTTCCTGTTTCATATTTCCTTGTTTGTGTTCTGTGACACTGATGTCTTGACTCTGATACATTGTGACCCCCAGGTTTCCCAGACTGGCAACATGATTTCACCTCATTTGGAGGATGATCACGAGACTGCTATGGAGCATCTGACAACCAAAACCGTAAAGGTCAGCTCACAAATCATTGTTTATTTAGTAACATGTTTTATTTTTTCGCACAAACACTTTAGAGTTTTATTTTTATTTTTATTTTTTTAATCTACATGGGAGGTTTGCAGCGAGGTGACTGCTGAATGATATGAAAAGTACTGTCATCTCAATAGGCCGTAAATGATTTTAGTTCTCCTGCAGATTTTCTGCTTGACTCCTGTCTCCTAGTGAAGGTAGGCTATAACAGGACTTGTTTAACTCTCGCGTCCAAGAACTTCTATTTGTCAAAAGTCAGTGATAGGAAGAATGGACTTGATATGGATCAGCCTTCTGCCTCCATTTTGGAGAAGAAGAAGAAAAAAATGACAAAAATTTAGTCCATAGTCCAACAGCTCATAGGTCCTATAGGCTTTAAAACAACTGAGTCTTGGACGAAATAATCCAAAAGATGTGTGAGCTGTGAAATGCACATTTAGTTATGTGTTGTATATGAGTTGCACAATATTGTTGTTAGTTTGTCATCTGCTTTTATTCAATGCCTCTGACTGTGCTTCTGCCAAATAAAAGTCCAGTCATCCATCACTCTCACTTATAATATTAATCACTACATTTGTCCAAGTCCTGGAGATTCATGGGTCCTCTCCTTTTAACGAGAAGTTGTTAAAATACTTTTTTCACATCCATAAAATATTTAAGAGACTTGGATATGTGGTAAAATTGCAAATTGACAGGTTTGCGAATAAGATTGTTGAAGGACCATTGGCATTAGGAAAGTGTGGGTACCACTGAAGATGACATTGTGACCACTGAACAGCTCAGTATGCTGTGACATAACTCTGTGGTATTGTCTTTGTTGTTTTTCATTCCTAATTTTTCTTTTATCTTTATTGTTCTTAACTTGTATCGTAGGAATAAATTACAGATAATTGGTTGGGAAAACTCTCATTTCCCGCAGGTTTTCTTGGACATGCAATTGTGGGTGAAACAACGTGAAGACGCGTAGTTACTGCTCTTTGTTTTTCCTCAGGGAAATTATAAACACCCTTCATGTTTTGGTGCACATGGAGTCTGTTATTTCTGAGTGATTTGCAGAGATCCATTCAGGCAGGATCTGTGTACTTTGGTGGTGCCATAATTTCCTTTCTGTTTCTTGTTGGCATTGTTTTCTCTAGAATCTGGCTCATCTCAGGGACAGAAACAGAACAAAAACATGAACTGAACTGCTTTTTAGCGCCTTTATCAAAAGTACTGTAGATGAGGGAAATGTTTAAAGACTCTTAGCTTTGAGACTAAATAGAAAATGCTCCCCAGGGTTGTTTAGTCTCAGGCATCACAGGAGGATGACATAATGTATAGCTGTTTCTACCCCGTGACTCAGTCCATGCTTTATAATTAGTGTAACACTTTGTACAAGCAGGTGAACTACAGCTGAGACATCAAAAGGACAAATCTGGAACAGGTTAGGGAACACTGGCTTTCCTTGTTTAAATAGAATTTAATGTATAGAAAAAGGTTTTAATGAAATAATTGTTTGCTCATGTAAGAGTGATTGTATGAGAGAAACTATCCAAAACATGTGAGCCTTTCAATTCATGAATGCATGATGTTAACGTTGGTAATGTTTTTGATCAAATTTGAATGAAAATAGCATTGGAAAATAAGAATGCATCATTAAAGCAACTTAATGATTAGTGCATACTGGTGCTGACAAGCTTGTAGGCCATCAGCAAAATGTTGCAATGACCAGTCGTCACCACAAGATGGCGGTCAACATCTACTTTTGGAGTTACTGCTCTCTCTATTAGTGACCAGTTCAATCTGCTCATATGATGTGTGTATACAAAATGAGTTTCATTAAATAACAGTGCCAATCTAGGCTTGATTATGACTGGTCCATGATCAAAAGACTGAATGTAGACAGAATGTATTAAAATATATCTGGTTCGTGCTGTATGATTTGAAAAAATAACCATGCATGGTAGCTTGATTGCTATTAGAACTGTTATGCAGATTAGAAATAAAATATGAGTTACATATTGTGTGATCCTAAACAGATGATAAGGAAAGTTATGTCTCATTTTCATCTCATCTCATTTTTTGAAAATGATGTAAGAAAATGTTTGATTCGAACTCAGATTGCTGTATTTACTCATGTGGGTTAATGTTAGTGCCCTGTATTTGAATTTAATTGTTGGAGGAGAATTACATGTCAAATAGAGCTTTTTAGGCTCGGCTCATTCTTGTTACTGAGGTACATTGAAACCCAGATTTAACTGCGACTTAATGCTTCCAGCTGAACACAATGCATGTGATGTGACTTTTTATATCCTTTGTGATTTTTGCTTATGAGGTTTAGTTAACCTGTTAGGTTTTCAGCTGATTCTTTCTTATGAGGCTATGGTGATGGCATTTGGTGCTGAGCACATTAGACAAAGGGGAGATAAAGAAAATATGTAATCCTCCTGACTCATTTAAAACAGGTCAAAGGAAATGGAGGGAAGGTGTATCAGCTAACTGGGCAGAGCAGGGAGTATTGCTCTGATGTCCTGAGAAGAAGGGCTGCTGTAAATGGTTGTAAGAAGATGCCCCTCTCCCCTCCCAAGGGCTAAGTCTTTAAACTGAAGATGGAGGGGGTGGGGGAGTGGAGGTGGGTGGTCACTTAGCCAGCTGAAAGCAACACATGACGCCACGCTCACACATGAGCAAAGCCTCAGTCAGTGTACTCAGGAGTGGTCTGAATGGGAGCTGAGAGGGAAGATTATTTAATAAGGCTAGGCAGTTAAGTGAGCTTCTTCTGTGTATGTCTGATCCTGTTCAAGTCCCTATTAAACTTATCAACCCCCCTCCTCTTGTCCCCATTAAACACACACACACACACACACACACACACACACACACACACACACGCATATATACATCTGACCTGGTCATGTGACAGCTGTAACCACAGGGATCAATTGGTGACATCATCTGAGGGTCTGGATACAGTTTCTGTCCCTGAGTGTGAGTGGAGAGGGAATTCCCAGGTTGGCTCTGTGTATGTTTGACTTCACGTACTGCTGTGACCTGCTGCTGCTGTTTTGGTTTCATGTAAGCACTGGTTCAGAAAATAGATTATATTCATATTTTTAGAAGGTTGTTTGCAACCACATTTGCAATGTGGTGGCAACAGTCATTTCATATTGTGTCATGACACCACAGACCAAATGCCAGCTTGCCACCCGCTGAGTTAGACCAACTTAGCTATGTATTTATAAGTGCTGTGGTCCAAAACATTTTCACTCATTTGTCTCTCTGACAGTTAGATCTTTGAATGAGCATGCACAAAGGTATAGCACTTACAGGCTATATTCAAAGACTCTACAGTCAGGTGGGTAGTTCTGAGGCTCAGAGCGCAGGATGCTTTCAAGTTCACAGTCTGTCTGTTGCTCACAAGTTGCTCACACTGAAGTTTTGCATGCTGTGTAATCATGCCTTCAGTTCATACTACCCATTGAAAGATCACTTCCTAATGCACTCAATGTAAATGATGGGAGACGCAATCACTTGATTTGATTAACCGAGACTACTGAACCCTTGTATTATCTCAAGATTAAATGTTTTTATTCAGTTATTTGATTTATTTATTTTGCAGAAAATAATAGCTGTGGATTTAGTCCCCATCACTTACAATGGAAGTGCATAAGGAAAGGGACTTTGTATCTGCCATGTTAACAGAGGGAATGACTACAATTACCAAAAACCATTTCATTGTAAATCATAGCATGAGGCTATTGTGTGAAGAAAGACTTGGGAAAACAAATACGAACCTAACCTTTAAGCTAAATGCTAACAGTAGCATGCTAACAAGCTAACAAAGAGTAAGCTAACATGCAGATGTTTAGTATATATAGTGTTTAGCACACACGCCAACATGGGCATGCAATTAGTTTTTCAGGTATTGAGTCATGAATTAAGGTATAGCGGAAAAATTCAAAATTTGGGCCTACCAAAGTCAGTGCAATCCATCCAGAGGGAGACCCATGGCTGTCTGTTTGAAATTTAAAGGCAATCCAATCAATAGCTGCGGAGACATTTCACTTAAATGTCAACCTAATCGTAGTGCTGGAGAAAAAGCCAAAGGATCATTAGGATTCGTCCTCAGGGGGCCATGAATGTCTGAGCAAAAATTAATGGTTCTTCTGAGATTTCAGTCTGGACCAACATGATCATCCCTATTACTTGATTAGTGTAGCTAAACAAGAGATAAGAAAAGTAAATGTGCAAGCAAACAAAAACATAGATGTGTCCATTCCCAATATCCCCCAATAGAAGCTCTACTTTGAACAGACAGAAATGTATTATGTAGGGTCACATTTTACCAGAGAGATCCACTGATACACAATCCAGGGCACCAGCAGCACCAGCAGCACCAGCAGCAGCTAACCTTACACTTGTAACAAAAGATAAAGTATCCAAAACATCTGTCCAGACACCTCTAACAATTGAGCAGTCCCACAGATAATTAAATTATGTGCCTTTCTGTGCCCCACGTTTGACACAGTGATCTGGAATATTGGCATTAAATCAGTTTAGCGGAGTTGGAGATATAGAAAATCTCATTATCCATCTACAGTTCTTTTGTTGTACTCTTTGACATTTGACCTCATCTGTCCTTGTGGTTTATCCACTGGCGTAATCATTTTCACTGCAAACAATCAGTCATCAGCTTTGTTTGAGGAGCGGTCTATTTTTGCCCTACAGATCTGTCTTTGGAGGCCAAACCAGGAAGAGGTGATGTCATGATAGCTATCGCTTACAATGCTCCAGCCAGCCCCCCACCGCCCCTCCTTTTCTCTCCTGAGGTATGACCTCAGCTTGGGTGTACAGAGGGAACATCTGCTTGATGATCTGGTTAGCAGGATGCTGGTTTGATCTGATGCAAGACATTTCACTGCCTGGAGAGAGGCTTCTTGTGTGTGGGGGAAATACATGTGATCAAATGTGTCAGACACAAGGAGACTAGTTAAAGCTCTGTGTGTATCCCTGCATAATAAGTGCAGTAATTCATTGATTCAGATCTTTTAGACGTTATCTGTCCATGTTTTTGTTCCACACAACATAGTAATACTTGTAGCAAGAAGATTCAGCAAAATGCACTGCTTAAAACTGTGACTAAGGCATTCTGCAACTTTGCTTTAGAGGACTCTGTCCTGCATCTGTAGTGCTCACTCCAATTAAGGGAGCAGCCCATTTTGAAAGTATATAGGGGTTTAAAGATTTGTTCAGTATAAATGTTCATTCTTGACCTTGTAGTTTAATTAATAAGAAGAAGAAATGATACAGAGATGCAGTTGAAAGTTCATGGGAGTTAAAGTCTGCCAAAATTGGAACAATTTTAGCTTTTACACAATCACTAAAATCTCTGTATCTTGTAAATGTATGCCGCAGAGCAATCAGCTCTTTACTTTACTTGAGCACTTTAGAGTCAAACTGAAAACTTTAAACTGCAAATGTGTGTGTCTCTTGGGGGTGACTCAAGTAAATTCAGATGTCTTTAGAGAATGGATAAAAATACTACATAAGTGGCACTGTTTCACCATTTATTTCCCTTGTTTCATAAAGGTAAAACTGACAAAAAAAAAGTTCACCTGCCTGCACACCTTTGCTCAGCAGCTGAGCTCAGAGGAATCTTCAAAGGTATAACATGTCAGGCGCAGCTTCATTAATCAAAGGAAAATGCCCTGGAGTGGACAGCAATCCTTTGCAAGTCAAGGCAGAATACTTGCGCGCTCTTTAGAGCCTCAAACTTGTGAGATGATGGGGGAATTCACATAAACAAAGGCAGTGCCATAAAACACGGTGCCAGATATTAGGCCAAAAAGACTGAATAAATGAGCAGGCCACTTGACAGTGCACCTGTATAGTGAGGGACAGCTGGCCAAGATACAGGTGCACCACCATGTGTCCACTCAGACACAAGCGGCTGTAGTTGGTTGAAGTTCAACGTGTCACCACCCCCTTGTGAGAAATGAGGCACGACTGCTTTGACTGACAGCTGTGCTATGTAGGGTTAACTGTCCCATCTAGCACTGACTGTGACAGCTGCTTTCAGACGCTTCCCCTCCCCAAGACTTAAGGACTTCAACTCAACAACAAAACCAAGGGAGGGGAGCGTGGGCAGACCACGCTTTATAGTTCAGGCAAGAGGGAATCTCTTTGCTGGGGGTGAACAGAATTTTATATGCGAGGGAGTGGGGGGCAGGATTTGCAGACGCAATCCTCATGGGAGTCTCATTTTACACAGTGGATTTAGATTAGAAATGGAGCTTTATCTTGTGAGAGGACCACTGATCAAACCATTAAACGACTTGTGAGAACAATCAATCAAGTGTTGTAGAAGGCATGTGTCTGCTGAACATCGATACACTTAATAATTAGCTTTCACTGCATGTAAATGGACAAGTTGTTACTGTGGAATAACAAAGCAGTGAGCTATTGGGACCTCAGGTAATGCCACCCTCTGATTGGTGCATCCTCTGTCTCTGTGCAACGAAGGTAGAGGAGATAAACCAAGAGCCCCTGGAGACAGTGCTCAAATATTACCACCCCCAACATTATTTCTAGAAGGACTTGCAAAAAGCCGTGCCAAATGAGCC
The DNA here is from genome assembly GCA_900303245.1 of Selene dorsalis. Taxonomy (NCBI): domain Eukaryota; kingdom Metazoa; phylum Chordata; class Actinopteri; order Carangiformes; family Carangidae; genus Selene; species Selene dorsalis. The sequence continues at coordinate 27,948 of OMNW01029809.1, read as the reverse complement.
ATCCGTTTGAAATGCGAGCCGAGATGATGCACTGCTGCCATGCCTCACATCGCTGCAAAAAATTCAACAGGCCTGCCAAGAGCCCTCAGATGGCAAAATGAATTGCATGTGTGAAGGAGTGTCATCTAAACACGTGTGTCAGTCATCGTTGGGCATTTCAACCCTGTGTTAATTCATGGAAGTCTGTGGCGTTAATGTTGTAATCAATCCTAACCCATGAGTCCACTCTTCCTCAGTCTGGTTAGAGACAGGCAGCGCTCCAAGGTTTCTAAATGGCTCTGCCTCAGCGTTAACCCTGACCCTCATATCTCACCCTCATACACTGTCATATCTGTGCCTTAAGTGTAGCCGGTGTCAGACACTGTCCAAAGGTAACAAAATCCACTGACTGTTCCAGCACCTCTTAAGTGGATTAAAACAAACATGATATAACGTGTTAATTACTGAGCTTAAGAGGCGCTGGTAGGTGGATTCTCTTACCTTCTCACTGAGCCAGGCTAGTCTTAATGCTAAGTGCCGCTAGTTGGCTAATGATGTTAGTTTTAAATATATACATTTTTCCATTATTATCATTATTTTTCTTTCGGTAGTGTGCTTACATAGACCAGGCTAGGTGGGAAAGATGAAAAGGAAACAGTAAACTTTGACCTTCTCAATCCACTCCTTTGTAATTGTTGAAAAACTCAAAGCGGACTATAATTTATAAACGCTACGGTAGATTACAAAGACAAAACAAAGGAAATTTACTATATGTAAAATTGATTTGGGAGCGAGACTTGAACATTGAACTGTATGCAAACTGAATTCAGACAAACCTCTACTATCTCCAAAAAAATGGAGGGAATTCAGATGGAAGAAGCTTTTTTTCTTTTCTTTAACTAAACTCCAGTTGGGTAAACAACAGATGAATGCCATCACTCACATGTTTTTTGGCCATGTATAAAAAGTACAAACATTCTGGGACAAGGTTATTTATTTAAATCCATGAGGAGCTTTAGGTCGCAATCTTCCCAAGATCTACTGGACGTGAAACCATTCTTTAATTTAAGAGGTCCATCTATTTTTAAATCCCGATGTAGCATCAGGATAATGTCGAGGAAAAATATTCAGTGGAAAAACTGATCCATTTACAGAGGACCAAAGCACGAACACATGAACAATGCAGATGAGTCTGAGTATTCATTTTATCTGCAAAGATAGGATGAGAGAGAGTGTCATGGATCCAGCAGGCTTGTTTGAGGGAAAACCTTTCAAGAGTCTTTAATGCTCCCTCGTGAATTTGAATACTGGAACACTACCATCTTATTTTGAAGTTGGCACAAGAGGAAGTTTAGGAGAAATTGTAGATTTCAAGGAATTCCTTGAATTTATGTGACCGGCTTTGGGATTTTCTCAACACTCTGGTTCTAGCCACCAACCAGTCCCACAGTCTGTTAGCTATAAGCTAGCCTAGAGTCTGCAAATCTGCGGCCTGTCCCTGAATCAGCATAGGCTCCAGCCAACACCACAGTCGGCTAGCCCTCAGCCTTCAGTCCTTACCGCAAGCAGTTCAACTTGGGTTTGTAAAGTTTGTGTGTGACCTTCCTGTGCAGAGATGGACGGTATTTTTTCCTGGGAGATATCTAGGAGTGGAACGGGAGCATTAGCAGAGGAAGCAGAAACCAGGGACCTAGCATAGCTTCATGTCTGCAAGCTGCAACAGAACCACACCTGGACACCCCTCAGTCTGGAAGTTGAATCCAGGCTCAAGTCTGGTACATTCTTGTCATGTTTTAGCTGCATTTTAGATACTGAAATACCAAAATAGAAATCACATGGTTGTGATGAACGTATCTATTACATCTCCCCATGCCTTCTCATGACTTTAGATTCACAGTGTACCTATCTCTTTCAGTTACAGGTGACATAAGTTTGGATTATGAAGTGGCATGTAGCCTAAAAATGAGAGTGTTGGAGAGCAAAGTTGAAGCTGACCCCTCAGTTCTGCAGCCTGTTTGTCTCCTCCATCAGCGGTTGGAGTCTGGTGTGATGGCTCAATAGTGGGGATTGTCTAGAACAAGGCCAAGGACAGGAAATAACAGAAGCCTTCTTGTGTGTTCAGAATATGTATGAGCACATAATTTGTATTGCTGTCATCTTAACTAGGATGGAAATATCAGATATACAACAAGATGCAACCACTATGGTATCATCTGATCATCTGTTACAGTCATTATGAGGAAAAGCGTCCCTTTCTTGTAAATGAGAGGTTGGCTTCCTTGCCACCGATACACCAATTACTACGCGATTGAAGTATAAGCAAAGGTAATTTATCTTTAGCAGTTCCATACGCCCATTCCCAGCAACTCCATTAGCAAATTTGTATGACGTAAAATGTGATTTGCCGCGTGTTATTCACTCTAAAAATGGAAATATTTACATTGTGTTTGCTTGATGTGCTGTGTAGACACAATAGCAGACACTCTCATGTCGTGTAATCAAATTTGGTTTCAGGCCATGTGTGGTGTTCACAGAAAAAGGAGCAACCTGTTTTATAAATTGAGATACAAGCAGTTATACAGCTACAACTTTGTACATTGAAGCATTTGCATTTTTTCTAGGAATTTTGAGGCTGTAGTGAACGAAGTTTTACTGTATGTTGTAGCTAAATATTAAAAACCAGAGGATTTTTCATGAGCTTATTCTAGTATTTGGACTTTTTCGACTTTATGTATCGGCCAAATGTAAATGGATAAAGGATTTATTATTACCCCATCAGAGTTTTATAGTATCCTAGCAAGGGTCCTGGGTATAAGGATGACTGTTTTTGCTGTTCTCAGTTTTGAATCTCCTGTAGGAAAAATATCCATAATAGAAAACAGCCAGTGATGTGGCTGGTGGCAGAAATAAATTGAACCCCTTTCTTTCCTATTAGGCAGCTTCAGATGAACCTATGATAATGCATAATGTTTTATGAGCAGATCATATCATTGTGTATGTTTTACTACTATTACTATTGTCTGTACTCTGCAGAGTTACAGACAATAGCTGTCCAATTAATGTTGTGGCAATATTTCTCTCAGATACGCTGTGCAATAAAAGTATAAAATAGAAACCTTATGTTAAGTACCTCTGCAGTAGCCCATACTAAGAATGTATTTCTAAGGAGTGAATATTTGTTGTGTATATATAGAAAACATAACATCTTTGGGTTTTCAACTGTTCATCTCTGCATGTTAAGTTACTTGAGAGACAGAGCTAAAACACAGCTCTGCATCATGTGAGTAAAATATAAACTAAAATAGCCTAATTGAGTTTTTTAAACTAGATTTTTACACAGTCCCTCTACGAAGCCGAAGTTGAAAGAGAAAGGATCATTCAGTTGGTGTTCAGCTTTTTAAGAAATTTTCAATTCAGTCAGATCTGATTATGAAGATCCAAATGATACGGAGTAAATTTGGGATTTCTACAGTTCCTCAAGGTCTGGGGCAGTTTGCTTCTTTGTTAATCCAGTCCTGATTCTCTCACTTTCTACCACAGCAATCCACAAACACTGGGTGATGAACCTCATGAGATAAAACTGGATGAAATGCCATAAAGCCTGATAGTCTGAATAAACTCAGCAGCCCCCTCCACTCTACTATACTCTACTGACTGTGGTCTGATGACTGTGCAGCTGCTTATTCTGTGTTTGTACAAGAGGGGAATCCTTAAACTAAAAAAGTTGGTGGAGCCTTCTTTCTATTTCTACCCATCCTCATCCTCATCACCATCATCATCGCCGCCCCTCCCTCCCCCTCTTCGCACTGTTTTCCCAGATTTATTCACGTGCAGCTCGCTCCCGCCTTACTCAGACATTCTGTCGCCAGCGCTGTGACGTCACCTGCACCAGGAGCCTCCTCCGCTCTGAACGGTTTCCCTCCGCCTGTGCTCAAGATAATCTAGTCCCCCTCACCGCGGCAACACTGAACTTGACTGATTAACAAGTAAATTGTACAAATGACGTTTGTTTCTTTGTTGTATGGCGTCTGATGACCCCTCGAGTGAAAATTCTACTATTTGACGCCATGTTTCTTTTTAAATATTTGGTAATCACAGTAGCCTATGCATGAGACAATGCAAATAGGCCTGATATTCATGTTATTTTCACAATGAACAGCCTTTGTGGTGTATTTTTTCAGATGATGAAATGTAGGCTACTTGAAGTGAGTAAATACTGGATGTGTTGTGAAATAATTGATTTTGTTTTATTTTTAAGGCAAAAAAGCCAAGAAAAACGAGAGCCTATCAGATTTAATCATTTTCTCTGGGATACATAACAGTAAAGTGAAGTGAAAAGGTTTTTGGACTATTAAAATAATTGACAATAATATGAACATGTCACCTTATCACTGTGGGGAATTACAAGGAGCATTTTTCATTATTATTTGACATTTTATTAACCAAACAATTGCTTAATCAAGAAAATAATCAGACTATTAAAGAAAGCAGTCATTTGCTGCAGTCATGCCTTTATAGAGCATTATCTTTTTATTTTCTGAAGTATAAAATCTGCTTGACTTTTTAACTGCAGTTATTCTTGTGTTCAGAAATTCTCCTTTTTGTGATAGTGAATTCACACTTTTGTCTCTGTTCTGATAAGATATGACCTATTACATCATAAACTACTATTCTGAGTTCCTCTTAAACGTGTCACTATATGAATGGACTGATTTAGCTCACTTGGAAATGACACTTAATGTCCTCTGCTGCTGCTGCACTGCCTGACTGCTATTTTCAAACATTATCATGCATTATTAATGAGACGGTCTGAGGACCTGTTGGAAGTTTCACGCTTGACATTGCAAAATTATGCCTCCATACAGACATCAGAGGAAAGACCTGTATCAGGTCTGAGCTGGTTGTGAGCAAGCGCCTTACTGTCTTGAGGTGGGAAGTTGAAATGATGGCATGTGCAAGCATGTTCCTGTGCTTATGCTGTTTTTGGACACTTTTGTTCTCTTGACAACATAAATAGTGCTTATCATATCACAATCAAAGCAAAGCTGGAAATGAGAAGCAGGCTGAATGTTGTGCAGTTCAGGGGTTCACTACAAATAAACCACAGTTGTTTATCAGTGTGAACTACTGCAAGAGTTTGACTGGCCAAAGTTTTAAGAGGAAGAGCTATTAAAGTTAGTTTTAAAAGAAGAAAAGAATAAGAATGAATGAATATTTCTGCATGGGCTTGTGTTAGAGACTGACTGCCTAGTAGCTAATCATTTTGTCCTATTTTAGATTATTTTATTGTACTTAGACAAATGGTAGATTACAACCAACCATTTAAACCCTCCTGTTGTGCAATTACTGGTAGAAAACACTTACATCTATCGTCTATTTCACATTTTGCATGGAGCCTCTAAATAGAGGAGAGTCCCCCCTTTCTTCTTTCTCTCAAACAAGCAACATTTCAGCCCACTTAAACGGTCACGTTTTTGCAGCAACAAACTCAGACATCTGAAAAGAAACTCTCCAACTAAATTAGTGAGAGAGAAAGAAAAAAACCAGCATTGTTTCACAGTTACATAATCCATTTCCACACGGTGAATGAAGATATTAGATGTGTGAAAAGTAGGTCTTGTTATTGTCGGGACTGCATCCCGCGGCGTGATACTGGCGCTCAGCGGAGGGTGAGACGGCTCCGCGACTCACTGACGCCAGGCCGAGCAGACCGAAGGCAGGCAGAGAGAGTACACAGGGGGAGACGGAGAGAGAGAGAGAGAGAGAGAGAGAGGGAGAAAGGGGGCTGCAGTGAAAGAAAAGGTACTGTAAACTTTTGTCTTCGTTTATAACGTGCTAAATGAAAAGTTTCTTTATCCGTATTTTCACTCCTAACGGTGTGCAAGGCCACTGTTTGTAAGGAAGTAGATCCCAACGGTTACTAACTCCAGAGTGTATCTAGTTGGCAGCTTCAAACTTTTTTTTTTTCCTTCTTCCTTTTTGCTCAGAGTATCAGACTTTGGTTTGAAATTTTGTCCCATTTTCGTGAAATTGAGACTAATTATCCAGGCTACACAGATACGAACCATCGTAATCTTGCAGTAGTGTAAGCTAACTAACTGTATAATGTGTCAAAACTAAAGTAGCAGTAAGAGTGCCATGGAAAGCTGCTTTTGAGCACTACAAACAGCAGATATTGTGCTCACGTCTCTCTGAAGCATGCATCAGTGCAAGCACTAGGAAGTGTAAACTATTAGGTGTCTTTAGCAGGGAATATAGTTTATACTTCTGCTGCTGAACACATGGTGAAGGGCGTTAAGCTACAGGATGTGGACTGATGGGCGATTTCTTTGTGTTAAACATTTTCCAAAATAATAAATGTTAAACCAGTGGTGATTTTTTTATTTTTTTTTACAGTCACAACTCCCTTAAGTCCAAGATGATGTTTTCAAAATGCCTGATAAGCTTATGTACAATGTCTTAAACCAAAACATATTGTATATACACTGATATAAAACTGAGATGAGCAGCAATGAGAAGCATGAAACAGCAGATGATTAGCATTTGGTGCTGGGGAAAGCCGATTTAAATGGTTCAAAAGTTATCTGAACTGATTAATCTTCTGATAATCAACTAATCATTTAACTATCCTCTCAGGCCTATGCTATGTGATAGTGGTTTAGTGGTAAACACATGGTTTGGGGGTTTTTGGTTAGTCAAACTGCAAGATACAGATTGAAGGGTGGTCGCTTTACAATGAAATTGTTTTTTTTATGTTATTAATTAGTTTATTGAAGAAGGAAGGATATACAGTGTATTTCTCCACTGGTTACAAATCCACATGTTATACTTTTACATCTTGTTGGTCTTGGCTGCTGTAGAATAACTGAGGCTATTTCAGCTGGTGCACTGGCATGCTTCATAGGACATGTGTCCCGTGTGTGTTTTTAGTTGTGTCGGTGTGTTTATGAATCTGTTTGTCTGTGTAAGTGTTTATGCAAGAGAGCGAGAAAGAAGGGAGAGAGAGAGAGAGAGTAGGAGAGAAAGACCTACAGCAGCTAAGGCTAGATCTCCTGACATTATTGAAGATGACATATCAGATTACCCAAAGGACAGGAATTTGTCCTTGTCCGTGATTTACTTCCAATTGTTTTATTGTCCTGCAATCTCGAGGTATGCGGCTTTAAATTCTGGCTGAAAATAAAACAAATGGTGTATCTATAGGACTGAAATGAGGATGAAGGCTCTCCATTAAATGGATACACCAGTATGATGGCTTATATGAGCTTGTCCCTGTTATTCACAAATTCAAAGCATAGCAAGAACGTTTATTTCCTCAGTATACCAAAGTCATACATAAGTCTCTATACCTATTTATATAGCTATCTATAATGACAGCAAAGGCAAAAACTACTCGACTACAAGGTGTAAATATAGGTTAGCAGCATTCCTGTATCCAGAGAGTCAGTCACAACAGTAGTGGACGTCAAAACCCTCCAGTGTGTCTGTACGGTCAGGACAACACAGCCTGCCATGTGTTGGGGTGAGGTGTCCACCCTAACACAACACTAACCCAACACTGAGTGCCAAGCATGGTTGACATAGCTGCTTGAAACCCCATGTGTTTGCTAGTTATGTCTACAGTCATGTGTGGACTGGTGTGTCTCGGACATGAAGAATCTGATCCCAGTACAGCCCTGTTAGGTCTGGACAATAGTGACCACAGAGTTTTTCTAGTGTTTTCTGCACAGTACGTGTAGCGACGTGGGAGCTGGTTCTCACTCGCTTGCCTTTATAGTGTAATCTTTACTAGGTCAGAGCTGTGACTTTGTCTGTGTTTGTGAAGAACAGTGACCCCAGTGGGTTAAAGAAGCCTGTCAGGTCAATGCCATGTCTAGTCTGTAAGGACACCTCATGTCTGACTGTGGTTATTTCAAGCTTTGCTCTTTAGTCTGTTTATACGACTGTGGCAAAAAATCGGCATCATCTGGCTATGAATGAAACCTCAATACTTTCCTCAAACAGGTTGAGTGGACGAATCAGCAAGTGCTGGGTTATTAGAGATATGTTATTGTACATGTTTGTGAAAAATTAGAATGAAATCACAGTTAAAAAAATTCAGAATATTTGGTGCCATTTCCATTTACATGAAATGTTATGGTCATTACATATTTTATTAATTATTTTTTCCAGAATAGAATTCAGCAAGTCCAGTTCAGAAATGGACGAGGTGGAAATGGACAAGGTGACATCTCGAAATTGTTAACGGAAAAACATTAAGTTTACAAAGATGTGAAAGAGAGCACATCTTCACATATCACTGATGATTACCTGATAAAAATGTTGGCGGTTTTCAAACCAGTCGATCAGTTATTTAGTCAAAGTAAGAAATCGCAAGATCAATGTTCTGGCATGTGCCCTGAAATTGATCATTGTAGTGGTGCTAATCAGGATTTCAGATCTTACTTAGCCCTGATTTAATTGCTTGGAAGCTGATAAGTCCGTTTTTGATGGCCATGGATAAAGGCAAAAGGGATATTGAACTTCGATGTAGCTGGTTTTTCAAGCAATGATTTATTTCAGGATTGCATTGCCATGATTTCTATTTGTGAAAAAGCTTATATTGCATCCTTGTTGTGTCACTATTTACTCAGTAATGACTCTTGAAGGCACTTAATCCAGAAGTGCTCAGTGAAGAGAGAAGATATACGAGCGTTCTCAATCTCTCCCTCAAAAACACTCACTCCGTCTTAGATCTCTGGCTTTGCAGTTCCTCCCTCTCTCTCTCTCTCTTTCTCTCTCTCTCTCTATCTATCTATCTCTCTCTTTATCTATCACTCTCTCTCTTCCTGCTTTCCTCTGTTTATAGCCAGTGACTCCATTGAGCAGGGGGCTAATGGAGGCCCCATCCAGGACCCTGCTGATAAATAATGTAGCTTCTTTATAATGCTCCGTCCCTGGGGAGGGTCCAGAGAGCATCATTACTCCCTCCTCATCCTACACAGCCCAGGCCTAAATTGATTAACAGACACTGGAGCGGTGCAAAATGATCCATGGGGCTAGTGTAGTGGCTAACAGCTCGAACCAGGTGGGTCAAAGCCTCCACCTGTCAGTGTCGCATGATCCCACTCTGAGTTCCCATTAGCCTCAGATGGGCAAACTGAGGGCCATAACAAGCCATTGCTACACACGACAGTGAAAGAGTGCCTCTTCAACTTGGCTGTAAAGAACGTGTAGGGTTTGATAGGTGGCAAAATTGACCAAAAAAAAGATCAGTTCCAGCTTGTGACCTTTTGATTTTGTCTCGTGTGACTTTAAACCAAATATCTTTGAGTTCTTTGACTTTTGGAATTTGAAAATATCACTCAGGACATAAGTGAGACTTATACTTCTCAAATGTGATACTCCTTTTCTGTTGAACAAATTAAATTGAATACATTTGTCCGGACAAAATGAGCAATTTCAAGATGTCACCCTGGGAGGTTGTAAGGGGATTTTTCCCAAAATTTTTGACAGCAGTTTTTCCAGTTGGAAAACAATCTAGCCAATCAGAGGTTTGTAGGTGGGATTAAAAATGAGGATGTCATATTCTTGGGCAAGAGTCAGAAAATAACTTCATCCA
>OMNW01029807.1:20369-31948 GCA_900303245.1 Selene dorsalis | reverse complement strand
AAAGCCCCCGTTCACGCCCCCAAACTGAAAGGGACATAAAACGACTACAAACCGTGTGACACTGTAATCATTCTGTGTCTCTTTGTGGTCATTCTGGGTTGTTCGTAATCCTTTCTTTTTTGTGTCTCTTTGTGGTCGCCTTGTGTCTCTTTGTAGTCGCCTCTTCTTTTGTGTCTCTTTGTGGTCATTTTGTGTGGCTCTGTAGTTGTTTTGTGTCTCTTTGTAGCCCATTCATCTTTCTGTGTATTTTTAGTCATTTTGTGCTTCTTTGTGTCTTTATCCATCCCATAATTACCACTGAGAGTAGTCTAAACAACAGAAACTCCTCTAGGATGTGATACAATTCAACAGCACCACAAACACTACAGCCTCCAAAATGAGCCTACAATTGAATCAACACTCTAAAACACAAACTGAACATTAAAACCTTCATGAAGGTAGGATTACTATCGACTGCATTAGAGTTGACTAGGTGTCCCTAATGAACTATATCATGTAGTTCTTTCATTGAAGGAAACTTTTCTCAGACATCATGGAGGCAGTCCATAGCGGTTGCACACTCGCCTCTTCACTGAACACCCTGGTGAAACTATTTTTGGCCAGGTGTCGTCGTTGGGCAGCAGCAGTGACCACGTCATGGACGCCGTCTCCCAGTGCGAGCAGTACGCCAAGGAGCAGGGCGCCCAGGAGAGGAACGCCCCCTGGAGACTGTTCTTCAGGAAGGAGATCTTCAGCCCCTGGCACAACCCGGCCGAGGACTACGTCGCCTCAAACCTCATCTATCAGCAGATCGTCCGAGGGGTGAAATTTGGAGAGTATCGCTGTGAGAGGGTGAGCAGATCAGTAGAGATTGCCAGCAAGGAGAAGACCAGTCAGGTCAAGATACCTCACGCTACTTTATCAAACACGTAGTTTTGCACTTGTGAAAATATATTTTTTCATAACTGTGCATAACGGTTGTATGTTCAACAAGTTTAATTTTTACATTTGCTCACTAATCAATAAATACTCACTCAAAAATGGAAAAGCATTTTGCCTATTTAACATGAACTATACGGATAATAAGAGTAAATGGACTGGACTGTAGTTTGTCCTTTTCCTTTTAACAATCGTCTGTAGCAGAAAAACAAAGTGATGAGTCAGCGCATGAGATATTTAGTTTCCTGGAGATCAGCTCCTCTCTGTGTGTCTGGTCTCTCAGGAGGAGGACTTAGCAGAGCTGGCCTCTCAGCAGTACTACGTGGATTACGGTTCTGAGATCCTGCAGGAGCGGCTGCTCAGCCTCATCCCCTCCTACATCCCTGACAGAGAGATCACCTCCACTAAGACGACAGAGAAGTGGGCTCAGCTCATCATCAGCGCCCACAAAAAGGTACCTGCCTCAGTGAAATCTTTGGTTGTCAGGATCTTGTTGTTGTGCAACAGTGACTAACTGCAGCCGCCTTTGTAGGGATTACACACCAAGAGAAGGATGAACACACAGAAGGTGAAGGAGGATGTGGTGGATTTTGCTCGTTTAAAGTGGCCTTTACTCTTCTCGCGCTTCTACGAGGCCTTCAAATTCTCAGGTAGGAAAACGGAAACAGTGTGTACGACCTGTATTTCTGTCATGTGTCAGTGTGTTTCTTCATGAATGCGACATGTTTGTGTTCACAGGGCCGAGTCTGCCCAAGAACGACGTGATTGTGGCAGTGAACTGGACAGGGGTTTACTTTGTGGACGAGCAGGAGCAGGTTCTTCTGGAGCTTTCTTTCCCAGAGATCACTGCTGTGTCCAGTAGCAGGTGCGACGCCATCACATCATCAAAGCAGCACTCGCAAACACTGTGTGAGAATGAAACTGTTATAAACATTATGTAATATAATCTCCTAGGGGAGGTAAACTCCAGGGACAGAGTTTCACCTTGGCCACAATGAAAGGAGACGAGTACACGTTCACCTCCAACAATGCGGAGGACATCCGTGATCTGGTGGTGGCCTTCCTCGAGGGGCTGAGGAAAAGGTCCAAGTACGTGGTGGGACTCGTGGACTGTCCCAACCCTGGTAAAACTCTTTTCACACATTGTTTTGCGTTTGTTTTTGCAGAGAAGAACCATAAACTACCAAAAAAACCAAGATGTGTATGTGTTTCTTTTCTTGTTTATCCCACAGCAGGGGTTGATTCCCCATTCCTGAGTTTCTCCAAAGGGGACCTGATCGTCCTGGACGAACACGACGGGGATCACGTGATGAACTCTGGCTGGGCTCACGGCGTCAACGACAGGACCAAACACAGAGGAGACTTCCCCGCTGACTGCGTCTATGTGCTGCCCACCATTACCAGACCACAGTACGACATTGTGGTGAGTGGGGCCATAACAAGCATCAAATAACTGTAGATTATTGATTATTGACCTGTCTGAGTTCTAAGTTTCAGTCATCTGGTCTTGACAGTTTAGCCCTTGTTGAAGTTGCACCTCTGTGGCTGCTCATTCAATGTCTCTCCCTCTTGCTCTCTCTCTCTCTCTGTCAGGCTCTCGTTACCATGACGCCTGATCAGAGGCGAGAATCCGTTAGTTTGACCCAGTTGAACCTTTCTGACATCGAGGACAAAGCAAAGGCGTACACACTGGAGGAATTCTCCTACGACTACTTCAGGTGTTTCCTCTAAAGCTTTACACAGCACACAGGCAACTACACAAACTTACTCACTCAGAAAACCCAGAGCAGTAAAGCATTTGCACATATACAAATATATGTACAAGTATGCACATACACCATCTGTGAACAAACATCAGGCCAAAGAAATGAATGTATATAAAATCTTAGCGACTCTTTGAGTCTTCCTGGTGTTTCTTCTGAGCTTCATGTGTTTGATGCCAGGTGAAGAGTGTGTGTCTGTGTGTGAATGTTTGATTGTGTCTCCAGGCCTCCCCCAAAGAGCACTCTTAGCAGAGTGATGATCTCTAAAGCCCGGGGGAAGGAGCGTCTGTGGAGCTGCACCAGGGAGCCTCTTAAACAGCCTCTGCTGAAGAAAGTCCTAGCTCACGAGGAGCTCTCCCAGGAGGCCTGCCTGGCCTTCATAGATATCCTTCAGTGGAGGGTGTGTCACTGCTGCTGTGGGTGTTAGCAATATTCACACCAATGAACCTTTTTGACTTCGATCTCATGTTTTGTTTTCTTTAGTACAACCTGTTTGTTTGTCCTGTAGCTGTGGTTTCCCTCCTGTTGTCATGTCAGTGCTTTGAGTCTTTAACCATGTGTGTACCTGTGATGAAGTACATGGGCGACTACCCGTCCAAACGCGTGCGGTCTGTCAACGAGCTCACAGATCAGATCTTCGAGGGAGCCCTGAAGGCCGAGCCGCTCAAGGACGAGATCTTCTGTCAGATCCTGAAACAGCTCACAGACAATCACATCAAGTGAGTCTGAAACACACACATAAAAACTCTCTCTGTACTGCTGCCTTTGTGTGATATTTCTATGCAACATTTTGCTCATCTGCTCATCCACACTGTATTTCATCCTGACTGATCAACACACATACTCCACAACATAATGACATTGTTGATGTTGATGTCATTACAGAGAGGAGTTACCAGCAGATTTAATCATACACAAACATCCTTATATGGTTTCATGTCTTTAGCTTTTGTTGTTTCTGATTGAAAACTGAAATATGTTCAGCCAGTCAAAGGCTGAGTTTCTGACCTTTACTGAATAACTGATCAAGTTCAGTCTCTGGTGCCAAATCTGCAAAATGCACATATTTGATGCAGCTGAATTTTCACTGTAATTCACGTAGTATTTAAATTTTGTGTGTGTAGGTACAGTGAGGAGAAGGGCTGGGAGCTACTGTGGCTCTGCACTGGTTTGTTCCCTCCCAGTAACATCCTGCTGCCTCACGTCCAGAAGTTCCTCCAGGCCAAGAAACACTACCCGCTGGCTCCAGACTGCATGCAGCGGCTACAGAAAGCCTTACGGTAACACACACACACACACACACACTGTCTTTCTTTCTTGAACACTCCTCTGCTCAGTTTAGACCCATCTCATCCCTCCTGTCTTCACTATGTTGTAGAAATGGGTCGAGGAAGTATCCTCCTCACCTAGTGGAGGTAGAAGCCATCCAGCACAAGACCACTCAGATCTTCCACAAAGTTTACTTCCCTGACGACTCGGACGAGGTGACGTCTTAAAGTTACACAGTCCAGTTTCCCATTGTCTGTTTCCCATAAATGCTAATTAATCATTCTGAATGATCAATATCTATGTTGTAAGCAACATAATGCCTGTGTAATCAGATCTTTTTAGGCCACGTGTTGTTTATATAGCAGTGATCAGTGCATAACAGTAGATCTGAGCTGATAAAGCAAAGGGGAGGGGCTCTGTGTGGAGCCAGATGTTCTGTGCACAGCTGTTTCAGTTTGTCCCGTTGGTGTTCACAGGTGTTTGAGGTGGAGTCGAGCACCAAAGCCAAAGATTTCTGCCACAACATCTCCGGACGCTTGATGCTCAAATCTGCCGAGGGCTTCAGCCTCTTTGTCAAGATCACTGACAAGGTGAGGAGCCACTCATGGTCCAGACTGTCCTGTCTGTCTGTTTCATGTCTGTCTCATATCTGCAGGAACTCAGTGGATTCACAGCACAACACTTAGAAAGGTTCATTTAGCACCTGCCCCTGAACTTTCTGTTGGATCCCAGTCTTCTTCAAGTTGTCACAGCATTGTAACTGTTAAAACCTCTATTTTTTCCTCATCGCTTTACATTTTTGTTTTATGTGTTAAGAAATACAAATAATAACTGATTCCAAAGTTTTCAACACCAAGGCAATATGATGGCCTAAAGGAAGACATGTTTTATTTAACAGAGCACATTTTACATTTCTTTCCTTTTGTTTGTTCTTAGTTGTTACTTCAGTTGATGTTGTTAATGTTGTTATTCTCAGTTATTATCATCAGTCTGCTTTTCTGTGTTTGCTTTACTGTTTCTATGAATGTGACCTGAACCAAAAACAAGGACTGCAAATTAGCCATGACTAGAAGTCTTATATATACTGCATCAGATGTACTTTAGAACACGTGTATCTTCCCTGACAAATAAACTGATGAATAAAATGAACTCAATATGTTATGCAGGTCATCAGTGTCCCCGATGGCGATTTCTTCTTCGACTTTGTGAGGCACCTGACCGACTGGATCAAGAAAGCTAGACATGTAAAGGACGGTAAGAAGAGCAGCCCGTCTTCACCTTGGAAAATAATGTTTTCAAAATGAAAGAGCCAGAAACTGGGTCTCATGACACTCAGAAAGTCAGAATATGGCAGAAATACAAATTTAAAACAGTGACGTGTCTTTGGTGCAGGTGTAGTGCCTTCACTGACGTATCAGGTGTTCTTCATGAAGAAGCTGTGGACCAACACCGTGCCCGGAAAAGACACCATGGCCGACTCCATCTTCCACTACTACCAGGTGAGCGATGGATGGATGGATGGATGCACTCAGCTGGTGCTTTCTGTTTTCATGATGTTCCTTCACAGACCACAACTGTGTCTCCTCTCTGCAGGAGCTGCCTAAGTACCTGAGAGGCTACCACAAGTGTTTGAGGGAGGAGGTGCACCAGCTGGCAGCGCTGATCTACAGGGTGAAGTTCGACGAGGACAAATCCCACTTTCACAACATTTCCAAGATCCTGAAGGAGCTCGTCCCTCAGGACCAGATCCGACACCTGTCCCCCGACGACTGGAGGAGGGTGAGCTGCTGTTTGGAAGCCACAGAGGCTGAGTGAAACGAAGTGAAGGTTGTCAAACCTTTTTTGTTCATGTGTGTGTTTCCTCCTCAGTCCATCTTGCCACTGTACAACAAACACGCAGGGAAGAGCAGAGAAGAAGCCAAACTATCGCTCCTCAAGATCATCTACAAGTGGCCAACTTTTGGCTCCGCCTTCTTTGAAGTCAAGGTAAAGATAAACCATATCGTGAATATCACTTACTTTCTTCCTCATGTGAAGTGTTTCACATCTCATTTTTCTACTGTGTCTGAAGCAAACGACTGATCCAAATTACCCAGAAACCCTCCTGATAGCAATCAACAAACATGGAGTCAGTCTGATCGATCCCAAATCTAAGGTGGGTCCAGGTCAATTGTATTTGTTTCCACGATTATTGATCATAGGGAAGACAGCTGTTCCCTGTGAAGTCTCCGTGCGTCTGTGCTGATCCATAGTGTCGTATCTCCTACAGGAAATCCTCACCACTCACCCCTTCACTAAAATCTCCAACTGGAGCAGCGGCAACACGTACTTCCACATCACCATCGGAAACCTGGTCCGAGGCAGCAAGCTGCTGTGTGAGACCTCACTGGTGAGTCACTGGTTACACAGCAATTTAGAGTAACCACAACATAAGAGCCTGGGCAACTTCTGCTAAACACCCACTTGTTTATTTTTGATGCGAGGCATAATCCTCTGTGTAGGTCACCTGTGTTTTGGCAGCACTCAGAGCTGGTACTCCTCTGCTTCTCTTTTAAAAACGGTCAAAAACATCTGAACTGGTAGATCTGACTCATGACCCACTGATATGGTGCAAAGGTCAAAAACATATTGATATCTGTTGAGAAAGAGAGGCTGTGTACACTGAAGGCAGCTTCATTTCTCCACAGAGCTGAAAGTGAAAATGTGTGTTGTCCATTTCACACTCCAAAATGGAATAACTAAAAATAATCTTACCACCTTAAACAAACTAGTTCTTTCCCAGCAACAGATCCAACACTGTGTCATAAACTGTGTCTTAATCAAAAACACAACCTTTATTTTGAGTTTTACATCATTTCACTTAGTTGTTTTCTACCTCTCAAAGAGAGATTATATAGAAATATTTAAACACTAATAGATGTGAGAGAATATCAGAAAATACATAAACTAACTTTGTCAATAAACTGGGATTTTAGGTAAAGAGACATATTTTAAAATGACACTGAATCGTGTCAAATCAGACCTGTAAATTGAAAACAAATGAGTCTAGTAGAGTGTGTCAGATGTATCAGATGTTTGACCACCTCCTCCTCCCTAAGGGCTACAAAATGGACGACCTCCTGACCTCTTACATCAGCCAGATGCTAACGACCATGACCAAACAGCGAAGCTCGTCCCGGGGCAACAGCAAGTGAGCGGACAGCCAGAAACTCATCGATCACGGTCAATCAGTGCTGCATACGCACAGACACACACACACAAACACACAGTGTAAACAGACTAAACAAACACACTTACTGTCCCACTGAGGGTTTGTTAAGACAGACGACTGATGGTGAACTGTGACCTGATGCCAACGTTTTCATAGATGTTATTGTGTTTGGGCCCCGTCTTAAAACTCACCCGTTGCCTTTAAACAACCTCTTCCCAACACATCAATCTGGAGCTTTTTAGGCTTAATGTAAACTAATGTAAACAACATCTTACTGGACATCTACAGTAGTCTGTGTTACGTAATCAGAGGTGTCTCTGTCTGTCATCTCTGTGCTGTAAAGTTTTCTGTAATGAGCTTTTGTTGCATCAATGTGAAGACAATAAAACAACATAAAGATAAATATATAAAGAAAAGTATTAGAAATCTGAATTTATCAATTTTTTAAGATGTTTGATAAATCCAGGTCCTGATCTCTAATTATATCAAACCATCACGGGCTAATGAGCACAGAATGAACTGAACCTGAATCTGCTGCGAAGCCTGAAACAGCCACGACCAAAACCCTCGATAACGTCTCTCTTGTTGCTTTCTGATTATTTGTCTGTGTAAGTAGCTTTGTTTTTCAAATTTACATCTGTATTTTTGCTCAGTTGTGCTACATTTGAACCATAGAGTCACTTTTGAATATGTTTTAGATCAAATCTCCTCAAATATGAAACATAAACCGCACCAAAGGTTTGACCTGACACTGACACAATGACCTTTCACATTCCTGTCATCACTTTGTTTTGTTCCCCACAGTTTGCCACAGATTTAAAAAAAACCCGCTGCACTGGGCTGGTGATTTATTTTTTATTGCAATGTGATAGGAAACAGACCATAACGTGTGCCACAAAGTTCAAACGCCAGCTGTTTGTATGAGCTGATCCACAGTAGCTGAACTGTTTCTAGACCTTGTCTGTTGTTCTCAAACTGTAGACGGTGAATGATTTTTTTTTCTAAATATATGAACCAATAGCTTTGATTTTTAAGTGCAAAGAAATAATCGTAACACTTTTTGGACCATGTTTATTAAGGAGAAATCGTCTCATCCACATTGTGACCACATATCCTGATGTAGACACAAATAAAATGACATTTTCCAAAAAAACTGATTCGTTTCTCTTTAATGCTAAAACGTCTCAAGATGGTTTTAACGCTGATATGCAACATCACACTTGAAATTACTGTGTTCAGACTGAAGCAACAGCGATGTCTGTGCAGATGATGCATGAGCTGTTTGGAGCAAATAAAGCCAATGAGTTAAAGAATCTGTGAAAAGACTTAAGGTGGAAACTTGCTTTACTTTCTGACAGTCAAAGTCCTTCTGGAGTTAAATTACACAACTTTGTAGCCAGTAGCGTTTCTCTTGGACAGGGATGTGGATCTCGGTGAGCACAGTGATGATGACTTCTCCACAGCAGGGAAACTCTAAACTTATTGGGCACTGTATAGCTCAGTGAGTTGAGCAGGCGCCACATATGCAGAGGCCACAGTCCTCACTGCAGCTGGACCCGGTTTGAATACCAAATCTGGTGGCCTTTTGCTGCATGTCATTCCCCCTCTCTGTACCTCCCGATTTCTCGTCTTTCTCAACTATCAGATTTCCTGAGTTCCTCAGAGGAAATTTGGTAACCTTGAGCTCGCAATCCAAGATGGCTGCTCTGTGCCTCAACAGGGATTAAAGTTGTTCATTACATTGTTTATTAGCCACTTAAGATAATTCAGACTATATGACTTCAAAGGCATTGGCTCACTGTACAGTTCACACTACACAACTTGCTGACAACTTGTGACCAAGCAGTGTAGAAGTCTTCACATCATCAATTTGGACTTTTTCAGACTCCATCAATGATGTCAAAACCAGGCTCAAAATCCTGCTTTATAAACGTGACATTAGTCCTGTTTTGTGTCATTAAAATTGATCTTCTACCTGTAGATGTGTTATGCTGTTTTGATGCATACATTTCACTATTAGCTAAAAATGCTAACAACAACAATAGCCAACAGAATGGTTGCTTTTTCAGCTTGTTACCAACTTGTAACTTGCCGACGTTCCCCGCTCCGACTTTCGAGGTTCATGGAATGCAGCATCATTTGTAGTGACTTTTAGGGTCAAACATGAAATAAATTGCATCTTAGATTGTCATTTTAATCTCATGGTTCATACATTTGACACATGACTCTCTATAACATCATTTACATAAACTTTGTTTTTGAGTCAAACCAACAAGATACAAACATCTTAAATGAGTTTTACAGAAGTTCATTAATGACTCATTACCACTGGACACAGCGAATTTAAAATCAGCTCAAAATCAAATTAACTTTTTATTATTTCTGAGGTAACATCACTTTAATATATTGGATGTTTGTGCAGAGTGCTGATAAAACCAGCTACTAACAAAGTGAAGGAATGTTTCCATCACTTTAAAGTGGACTGAGATTCAGGTTGGCAGTATGTGGCTCAGCGTTGCCAGGTCAGTAGGTGTTGGTCAGTGCTCTGTTACAGTTGCCAAGTTTGGCATCCTCTCTGCCTGCGAGTTGGCGCTGGACACTGACCATATATCACTCATCTCTGCAAACAAGAACCAGATCCAGACAAAAGTTGAATTAATAAAATACTTTGTCACTTAACAACAGTGAAGGCTGTGAGTGAATAAAAAGGACAGAGCAGCAGTTTAATCTCCTATTGTTAGTCACATCATCATCAAATATGATCAAAATTGTAATATATGCAATATATATGACATATAAATATTTTAATGATCGATTAGTCTGAACTGCAGATTATTTCCCAGAGTCACTGTGATTTGAAAAATGTCAGTAAATACTAAAAATGTGTTATTAATATTATATGAGACTCATTTTCTATGATGGAGTAATTCAAACTAGGGCTGAATAAAACTTCTGACTTTCACTATCAGTCAAGTTTATCTTTAGCTTTGTTTCTGTGCATTTTGTCTCTTTTTTGATGATGATGTGACTGTAATTGTACAAAAGCACAACGATCAGACTTAATAAACTATCTAAAATCTGCCATCACAGTATTATCATATCTGAACTGTTACATCAATATTTAATTTTTTTATTAATCACACTGCTGTTAATAAACATGCTCAAATATGGTTTAATGGTCTTTAATAGTCACATTTAGCTCTTCATCTTTATGTCACCCACCTCTGAATCACATAACATATGCAGCCTGAACACCTCTCTTTATCTCACCTGTCTTGAATTTGCTGTAAGTGCCGTTGTCCAGTGTGAGTTTGCTGCCTGAGCAGAAAGCCAGTCCTCGCTCTCGCCACCTGTTGAGTAAACACAAGTCCACACTGTGACCTCTGACCTCAGAACAGGAAGCTCTTACCCTACAGTGAAGAAGGACGTGCTGCTTAACCATCACTGTTTTGAACTGAGAGTGTGAGATTCACCTGTGGAACATGAATATGACGAGGATCAGCACAAGTGACAGCAAATCAGTGAGGATCCACATCAGGTTGTATTGATCTGGACTCTGGACGTGAAGAGAGTGAGGACGCAAAGAGTTCAGGGTTTCACACAGTGGCAAGAAGGGAGTAAGTGAACCATAAATTATTATAAATGTGTCGCAAAATAAGAAAATATTTAGACCATAATGGACATTACAGTTGAATTAAAGTAAAGCCAGAGAGACGTGGCCCTGTGTTGCGTCCTACCATGAGGAAGAGGGGGGAACTCATGGAGCTGAGCAGCTGGGGGGAGTTGGTGGTGACCGAGTGGACGCCAGCGCACCAGGCCAGAGAGTACAGCCACGGCTGGCTGATCACATACAGGTTGGTGGTGATGTTCACAGCTTTATACTCACTGTTCACAAGAGAGGAGGGGAGCAATGTTGTGTTACTACACACCAGGGTCCAGCTGCACCTTAACACACTAACTTTTCTACTTAAATGAGACAGTTAGGGTTGAATCTCTCCTTAAGTTAGAAGGTTACTGCTTAAAATTGTTGCACAGAATCTAAAGCTTATTGATAAATCTCACACACACAAACACACACAAACACACACCTGACGAGTTTTGCAGACATGGAGCTGTAGTGCAGGTTGAGTTTGACGATGTTGTTGCTCTGCAGCTCATCTAGAGGGAGCCGACTCCCAGACGTCTGCTGCAGCTCTGGGTCCATTTCCTGCACCAGAGCCCTGAGATCTGAGGGCAGCCACAGCACCTTGTCAGAGAGCGCGCACACACACACACACACACACAGACACACAGACACACACACACACTTTATTGTCACTGTGCACAACGAAATTTATTTGTGCAGCCTGTAAATACAATACTCCCATTCACACACGTGTGCACAAGTATATTAAAAACATAATATCAGAAAACAAGAA
>OMNW01029807.1:10120-20349 GCA_900303245.1 Selene dorsalis | reverse complement strand
CCAGGGTCCAGCTGCACCTTAACACACTACGTTTTCTACTTAAATGACACAGTTAGGGTTGAATCTCTCCTTAAGTTAGAAGGTTACTGCTTAAAATTGTTGCACAGAATCTAAAGCTTATTGATAAACCTCACACACACAGACACACACACACACTTTATTGTCACTGTGCACAACGAAATTTACTTGTGCAGCCTGTAAATACAATACTCCCATTCACACACGTGTGCACAAGTATATTAAAAACATAATATCAGAAAACAAGAATTAAAGCAATATTGCACCAAGTCCCATATTTGCACCATGTTTATGTTGCCGTGACAGCAGCCGTGCCGTCTCACCTGTGAGGACTGGATGGAGGACTCGTTCTGGATCACCTCCAGCGTGCGTTGGATCCAGGTGTCCCTGTACGGGTGACCTCTGGGCGGGCGGTAGAGGTCAAAGATCACCAGCTGTTGGGTGTGAGCCGCCAGCTGGAGGAAGGCCTGCAGGCTGCACACCGACTGGTTTCCGGCCCGCTGTCGCTCCTCCGCTCCAAGAGAGCCAGCCGTACCAAACGGATTGTGCTGCAAAGGGCGATCATCAATAGGTAATTAATACGGTGACGTAACAGGAAATATAACAGGTCGATATGTTCTTCATCCCACTGATTATTGAGGGATACTAATGTGCACGGCTGCCACCAGTGTGGTGATCCACATGAGTTAAAAAACAACCCACACTCTCTACATCAGTTCTGTAGCTGCTGCTCCCTCCTGCTCTTGTGTTTTCACAGGTGCACCTTTTTGCAAACAATAATGTAAGCTCCCAGAGTCACTTCCTGTTAGTTGTATTTTTGCAATTAATCATGTGCCGAGTGTTCGCGTTTGCAGTGTTTTCATTTGAAAATGTCATTATTATAGTGAAAGCTTAGACGTGTGTTTGATGTTTCATTTCAGCCTGATGGAAACTTTAAATGAGCTGAAGAGGAAAACGCAGAGTGACACAGAGAAGATCCTACACATTTGCTTCAACTTGGAAAATTAATCTTAGAGTAAGTCCAGTCGCTCGTTTTCCCCAGGTTTTCATCAGCCAATCAGGTCTTCCCATAGTCTCAACTAGCCAATCTCATCATCCCTCTCACACATGCTGTGACTCTCCTTCACACAGCCCCGCCCCATCTTTGACATCACAATGGGGTGTCATCACCAAGGCTGACATCTCTCACTTTTCTTTCTCTGTTTTTGCAGATGGTGACAAAGTTTATTGATTTACACTAATGAAGTCTCCCTCTCTCTCAGCTGATGTTTCAGCTCTACTGTTTCAACTGTTTCTGCTGTTCTGGTCTGTGAACATCGTTGTGACTCACAGAGAAGAACCAGGAGCCGGCGTTCAGGATCTCCAGCTCGGCCCAGGTGAACATGGCTGCCAGGGCATCGGTCCGGTTGGGGAAAACCTCATGGACGTTGGTGGTGCGTCTCAGGGTGCGGTCGTGCATCAGGAAGGGAACGCCATCAAAACTACAGCCAAGACAGGACAACAGCACCAAGTAGTGTCAGTGGAGCCTCTGTGTTTAATGTCCATGATTAAATCTCAGTTTGGAAAAGTTTCGCATCAGAACAAACATCTGAGAGTAACACTGATCAACTCTCGACTTTGATACGACTCTGACAAGAAACCTGTGCTGACACTTTCACTCTATAAATTGAAATCAACCTTTGAAATTTATCAGTTGATGTTTTATGGTTTTATTTTCACCACTATCAGTTGTTTTTTATCATCAAGATAATCTTTCATCACTCTCATCTTATCTCTCCTCAGTTTCTCACAACGTTACTGCTTTATTGTCTTTTATTGCTTTCATGTGTCCTTATGTATTTTCATGTATTCCCTCAGTAAAACACTCACATTTCATGCTTGGAAAACTGCTACACATATTATTAGTATTATATTATTATTACAAATACCTCACATTCTACACTGTTTCACTATAGTCACTTAAGTACTTTCTCCAGAGTTAGGTATTTCTAATAATAATATAATAGTAATAATATGTGTAGCAGTTTGCCTAAACAGTGTAGAATGAAGTATTATTCAGGATAATATGTGTGGTAATATATATCAGGATATTGGATTGGATCGCTATAACTCGTGATCCGTTCAAGTGCAAAAATAACTTTAAAGATGCAGCTGGTGAAAGTGGTCTAATTTAAATTAGCAGCTTATAAATGTCAATAAAGTCGCATCTTAACCAGTAATAATCAATCAAAACTTTTTATGATATTATGATTTTATGATCATTCTGAATTTGCAAAGTTACCTCATGAAGTAAAGGGCCTCAAAATTAATGGCTACTAAATCTTCTTCCTCATCCTTCTGTTTTTATTTTATGTTGTTTTATACCAATCAAATTACATTTTTAAAAAATAACTTCATTATTGATCAGTGACAACAGTCATTAAAATGATAAAAATGTATATGTAAGAGGTATAAACATTTGTCGATCAGCTGCTGACCAACCTGATGGTGACATCCGTCTCCAGACCTTTACTTCCTGTTTCCACTGACTTCTCAAAAGACATCAGCGTGTTCTCTGGAGCAAGCTGTGCAGGGAGTTAAGCACAGAGATAATCAATAGACCAATCTATACACCAATAGACTTGAAGCTGATGTCAGTGCATGTGGGGAAAATGCAAGTTACTCTTTCACTTGCTATAAATATTTCAGTGCAGTAAAATCTTTGGGAATATGTCAAACTGTACCGGGGTTGGGTGGCACGGTGGAGCAGTGGTTAGCACTGCAGCATTGTTTGACTTGAATCAAAACATCTTCATAAAAATGTAAATTTATTCAGAACAGTTTACACTACGGAGCCAAACAGGAAGCTCTGGGCTCCAAACAGTTATTATTCACTGTATCAGAGAAAATATGTCCATTTCCTGCTCTGTTTGACTTCATTTACTCTGGTAACAGACCAGAACCTGACTCCTAGTGTGGAGTCAAACTGTTTTCACTTAAGCTTCTTCAGAAAACTCATCTCAGTTATTTTATAAGCCTAAGTCCTCCATATTCTCTGGTTCAGATTCTCAACCATGAGGATGATCGTTGACAAAAATAAGTTGTAGCTTCAGTTGTTTATGCACTGTAGCAGCTTATTTAGATGCTTGGTTCCTGCCTGCTCACCATAGGGGCCCCTCTGTGGCCGATGAGGGCCGGGGCGGGGCCCAGGGTCGTTTCCTCTTTGATACAAGGAGAATATAAGCCAAGGGGCACCAGGTAGAGGGCAGACAGGACGCTCAGGTACACCCCAAGGATCAGGCCACGCTTCACTGACACACAAACATACTCAGGTTTTACTAAACTAGTAATAATAATTCAGGAGTAAATGTTTTTACATCAGGCTATTGTTCACCTCACCTCTGTTGCTCATGCGAAAAAAATGCAAAGCTATTGGCCAAGCCAGCGCCGTCATCAGTAAGACTCCACCAACATGTAAATAAGGCGCTGTCACCTGGTGAAGATGCAAAATAAAACGTGGCGTCAGGAGGAGGAAAGGACACAGAGGGGATCAGAGCTGAGGGCAGTAGAGAGAGGAAGAGGAAGAATCACCTGGAAGGAGAGAAGTAACGTCTTCCACTCTTTACTCCACAGGTCGGACAAGACGGCGGTGGCTGCGATGGAGAAAGTCAAACTCACCATGATCCCGATCTGACAAAGAAAAAAGGTCACCGTCATCCATCCACAGGTCATCATATTCAACAACTTGTATGTTGTATATATGTATTTTTAATATTATTTTTTTACTTTCGTTACTGCCATATGTTCGAGATGTTCAGTGTGTTGGGTGTTAATGTATAAATACAAAAACCAATAAATACATGTCTACATGCTGTCATCACAGCACCAATAATACAAAAATAAGTCATTAGAAACAAACAGAAATATGATGGGGAAGCACCTGATATTTATTTATTTATGTTTATTTGTGTCACACACGTAATCAACAGGATGAGAGAAGGAGCAAAGCAGAACTGAGTCAGCTGAGCCTCCTGTTCACAGCCCATAATAAAAACACTGTGGGCGCTGTGGACATTTTCACTCCACTTTAGAGACCTGATTTCCAGTAAATAAAAGGAGGAAGAGGAGGAGGATGAGGAGGAGGAGGAGGAGGTGAGCAGTTACCTTGTGAATCCAGTGTAGATGAAGCTTCTGGCCCTCTGACAGCAGACACACAGCCAGCAGCTGCTCACAGGAACAAGACAAACACACCAGTGACATGATGTGCAGTGATACAGTGAAGAGTCCTTTGCACAGCCTCACACACATGTTGACCTACATCCAGCTGTGTTTTTTCATACCTCTGTGTTCATTAATCAACTGCTACACTTAATTAGCCTCATGTCAGATCACTCAATAAAACCTTCTGTACAACAAAATACGGGTTAGTTTACATTTTATGTCATTTTTTAAACAAACTGTTAAATGTTAAAACAACAAGTTGCTGCAAACAGTTGCCCCCTCAAGTTGACTGGTTGTTTGGCAACTGATCCGAAATAAACACAGTTCAGTGTTTTACACATTAAACCAACAAGATGTACTGCATGATGTGTCAACTGGTGGGTTTTAGAGGTCGGATTGTGTAACTTTGGACAGAGGCATGCCAGCTGTCTCCAGTCTTTACGTTAAACTAAGCTGAGCTCAGTTAAGCCCAGCTCAGCTAATTTCCATAAGACAGAATCTCTGCATCTAACCTCACTTTTTCTCTACAAGAAGCAGTAAACGTATTTTTCAAATGCCAAATTGTTCCCGAAAACAAAATACCACACACAATCATGATCACCTTCTTACATCAAGTGTCATGGAAATGATCACAAAGCATCTGATTGGCTGATGTTCCATTAGAATGATCACCAATTAATAAATAATAAAAACAGACAAAAATGATTAACTAAACTTTACTGGAAAATAAAGACAAACATAAAGGATTATATTAATCCGATTACTCACTTTTACTTTTAGACAATCCACTGGAAAATAACCTTAGAATATGAAACTGATCAAACCGTCCCACTATAGTTTACAAGCCGCAGTGTCTGTGATCAAAATGAGCTGAGGTTTGATTTAACTGTTCATAAGAGGCTCTTTAATTGTGGAGCGGTCAGTGTGGTGTTGGAGTCTCACCATGAGCACAGTGACGTAGGTGAAGAAGGCCGCAGCGATGACCAGCAGCACCACAGACCAGGGGAACCAGAAGCCCAGGTTCCCAAAGTTAAACCTGCGCAGTTGGAGACACAACAGATAGAAACACAGAGGAAATCTTGGCACATTTGTGTGATTATGTCATTATTTTTGGAAAGACAACGTTTAATTTTCTTTAGATCTTGAGGGAGTTAGCAGTTAGTTATATCAGGAAGACAAAGGAAGTAAAATGCACAAATGTATGTCCACTAAGGGCTTCTGTAGTTGTGGTTTTTGGGCAGGTTGTTCTCAGATGAATTTGTTTTGGAAACATCTGGAAAAACCTCCCTTCTTGGAAACTGAGATAGCCACAGATTCTGGTAAACAGGATGAGACCTATTCAACACACACACACACACACACACACACACACACACACACACTGTCTTCGGTATAAAAAGGCATCTCAAGTTCTGTAACGCTTTGAGATATCTCCAACTACATTAGTAGGGCTGCTGTGAATAAAGGAGGCTCCCCATTCGTCACCTGATTCCTCTCTTAACCCACCTCTTTCAACCACAACATTATTTTGGCCTCTGTCCACACTGAACTTAACAGAAAACTGTGATTTGTTTGTGGCCACTTGAGACTTGGGGAAGATCCTGTCCTGACTCTGAAGTTACCCATGTTATAATCTCTGTGTATGATAATGGACTGTACATGTACGTTTTCCTAAATTGCCTAAATTTAATGAGATTAAAAGTTTCAGGTTAATGCATCGCTTCTTTATCTGATGTTGACACACAAAAATACAATTTTTTTGAACTTCAGTATTTCACGTCTTGATTATGTATTTTACATTCTTTAGTTTAGTTTCATGGTAACACACATCAGTACACACTTTAAGCATTTAATTTTTATAAAGCAGCAACGTGTACTAGTGGTTGGTGAATGTGTTAATATATGATTTATTATAGATGAGCTTATTGATCCAGAGTTAAACATTAATAACTGTTTAAAGCTTACATATACATGACGTATTGATTTATTTATGATATATTAATTAATCAGAAAGCATACTGGGCAAAAACTGCACGCAGCATATAAAGAGAGGGACTAATGGAGGCTTAAAATGGTCAAACAACCCATTTGGCTGCAGGGATGTTTCTGTGCGATACACATGTAATGTATGTACTCAACCCACCAGTCAAAGTCATTGTAGTCGTTCTTGGCTTGTCCCCAGAAGAAGAGAAACACCAGAGTTAAGCAGAATGACGCCACCAGCAGAACAAAGCTGGCTCCTTCCACCTGTCCCAACAGAAACACAGAAACAGTAAATATGGATTTTTCTCACATGCTCTCTTTTTTTTCTTTCCCATTTTCCTGCCTTTGTTTCCAAGGAGATGAAGAGTGACCGTTGACCCCCATATAGAGAAAGCAGTGTTCACACAGGAAAGCTCTTTACTGGCTTAACTGTGATTGTAAAACTGTGACGCAGCCTCATTACTGTTCACCACAGCAGCTTGAGTTCAGTTTAATCCACAGTAAAACTGAGGCTGAATTAAAAATAACCATGAAAAAGAGAAATCAATAAAAACAATGAGATGTAATGGGTCCCTTTTCCCGACATGGAATCATTACATTTCACTGTTTCATTGATCTGCTCCGTCGTCCAGCTGTGGTAACCATCCACGCTCTCTTACAAGGACTCATTAGTTTGATGTTACCGTTTAATTATGAACAACGTCTCATTAATTACAAGCTGTGTGAAGAGCACCAGCGAACATGACCACAGTGGTTCAGCCGTCTTTAAAAGCTAAAGAAAACTTAATTGGGTGATATTACCCACTGGGAGTAACCCAGTTTATGTGAACTGGTCATTACTGGTGAATTTGAACCTTTTTGCAGTCTGTGGCCTCGTAAAACCACAAAGCAGCATCACTCCCATGACAACAGGTTGGATGATTTTTGTATTTAATTATTTTAATTGGTCAAATTTTCAAGACGGTTCCAGGAAAAAGAAAAACTCTTTACTTTAAGGTCTGTCTGTTTAGCATTAGGTATTTAAACTGAGAGTTCACTTTATTGTGTGATTACATTAATACACACTACATTAACACAGCTACTCTTAACACACAGTTATATTATAGCGTAATATACAACTTGTACTAGTGTTTCTTATGGTGGCTCAGAACACTGCAGCTTAAGCTAAGCCTAAAACATGTGAAAATGAACAAAACTTAAACAACCTCACTTTGACATCACATGAGCTGTAAATACTCACAACAGCAGTGTTTCCAGGAGACACTAAAATGTGATGAACCTGTCGTTTAAAGCCGGTTCATCCCCTGGAAACACCTCTGGTGTGTTGTGACTATTTGCTGCTCATGTCAATAAAGTGTTTTCTGAATGTGTGTTTTATCTTTTTCTTTTTTTTGTGTGTGTTTTCTCCAGTTGCAGAGCTTTGAGCCTTCAAGGCCACTGTAGTAAACACTCATATAAATTGTTAATATAGCTGTATGCAGCTCTGAGAGTAGCTATGTGTTGTTAATGTTATTACTGTGAAGCAGCATGAAACATTGGGAGAATCAACAAATAAGTTTTAAAGAGATTTTTCTTGGTGTCTTTACTGTACTTTATAATGTCAATGAGCTGCTTCATTGATCATTATTATTTCAGCTTTTGAGTTCTGGTTGTTTTCTGGGAATTAGATGAAATAAACAAACTATCACTGTACTGTTTGTGGGGTCCAAAGTGAGTCATGCTCCAGGACCATCGACTATGCTCATTAAGACACTGAGAGGACAGGATGTGTCCAGTGAACCACATCTGTGCAGTGCGTGGATGTTGTCTGACCTTGTTGCAGCAGCATTCCCCGGGCTGAGTGCAGCTCCTCTCGTAGCGTCTCCAGCGGCAGCCGTACAGACCCGACAGACACCAAACCAGAGGCCGGTGCTCGTAACGCCTCAACAGTTTAGCACGAAGGCCCCTCATCTGGCCCAACTGCAGCCGGGACAACGTGGGCGTCATGGCTGACACACAGAGGACCTCACACACCCTCCATTCCTGCTCACACACCCGAAAACACAAAAGCCACCTGAAGATTTCTAATGTAACATCACAACAGACTTTGCAGTGACGTTATGAGGCTGATACATCATATCTCTGTGCAGATTTTAAACTATACAAACACAACAGCAGCCTCCCAGATAACAGCCTGTCATCATCTGTGAAAACTGCAAAACTCCAGTTATCTGTAATGTCGTTACAGTTTGTTTTTGTTCTTTTGTCGGAAACTTATCAGACCGCAATATGTTCTTGATTTCCAGAGAGTTTCACATTTGCACACACCTCATCAGTGTGTCTCGTCCTTCCCCCTCAGACGTCACTTCTTCAGATAATCACAGCTCTTG
The DNA here is from genome assembly GCA_900303245.1 of Selene dorsalis. Lineage (NCBI taxonomy): Eukaryota > Metazoa > Chordata > Actinopteri > Carangiformes > Carangidae > Selene > Selene dorsalis. The sequence goes on along the minus strand of OMNW01029807.1, from coordinate 11,779 downwards.
TGCAACTCTTGTGTGTTTCAGGAACATTATCTTAGCCCGGGAACAAAGGACAGCTCATCTGGTTGTAACCCTCCCTGAAGGACAGATATCAGAGCACTTGCAAATTACACTTTTAATGCAATTCATGCAGATTATAGAGTTTAAAGCACAAAGCATATTAACTTGAGGGAGGCCTTAGTTTATAGCAGTTTATGGACCTGCTGCTGTACATAAGTGTTGTCATGTGGTGGCACCTGTTGTACTCAAAAACTCAGGACAAATAACCAGTTGAACACAGATTAAAATAAAAATCATTAGAAACAAAAATGAGACAATAACCATTATGATTGAAAATAATGGATCAACATGACTGACAATGTCTTGGTGGTGTTGAATAGACTAACAACACATTGAAAGAGGCCATTATGTTGGTAAATCCTACCCACGATCGTCGTCGATTGTTTCTTCTTAATTGTAAAATTAATTGAGAGATCTGGTTTGCAAGTTCATTCATGTTTTATATGTGAGCCGAATTGAAGACAGGGGTTTAATTTATAGTAAAATTACTTAATTAAGTCAAATTATTGATCTGCTGCGGCAAGCGAGAGTGATCTTCTCACAATAACAGATTTTCACAATGCAGTTTGGTGATGAGCCGCGCACAATGGAAAAGACCAGGACCTATTGAGACCTGATCATCACTGAAAACACATCGACACTGGAGCAGCTTCAGTGTCTCCATCACCAACACACAACAGATTCATGTCATCATGTTGTCGTCCTACCTCCAGGCCGGTGCTGCTTGCCGGGGAAACGGGGGGAGAAGAAGCCGCAGTGCGCAGATCACCCCTCGGTTATCGCTCTGAACAAGTGGCCTCTCTTGTTCGGGTGATGAGGTTGTGTGAAGCCAGACACATTTACATACACGGGCAGAGGAAATGACAGGCTCCGCCTTCAAACACACAGCAGGAGCAGAAATGTTACACCTTTGGAAAAAAATGAAATACCTTCAGTCATTTTAGCTTCATTATAACCGTTTTATTATCACACAGACGACATCTCACGAGGAAACATTATTATCAATGTATACTAAATTATGACTCGTTATGAAAATCATTACATCCTTTTATTTGGGCAGGTGTATTCAAACCAACCTCAGCAGTTTCCACTTTGAAATTAAAAGAGAAATCATTTTGGTGTATAGATTTTAAATGCTTTATTTTGAAATTCACCACGGAAATTTGCATGTTGTAAATAATTTTTAACTTTACACTTGGTCCTGTTGATGCCCTACAGTACACCTCTGTGTCACTGACTGCCACCTGTTGCCACGGTGATGCAAACACATCCTTTCACCAGGTGAGTCCAGGTGAAAAGAGAATTTTCCATCTCTCACTTCTTCTTCGTGGGCTACTCTCCTCCGTGTTTGTACTCTTCTTCGTCGTAACAGTGTTTGTATCGTCCTTTGTATTCTTCCTCTAGAGGGCTAGAAGAAGAAGTTTTTAGGTAGAAGTTTCTTGTAGTCTTCTTCCTCTTCTTCTACTTATGATACCACTACTACCACAACTACAACTAGTTCTAATGATAAGAGTTATTATTATTATTATTTGTTATTATTATTATCATTATTATTATTATTATTATTATTATTATTATTATTTGCTGTTGTTGTTATCCAGA
>OMNW01029806.1:38862-50306 GCA_900303245.1 Selene dorsalis | reverse complement strand
GGGGAAAAAAAAATTTTTTTTTTTTTTTTTTGCTCTTCAGCCTATTTCTGTGTCTGCTCTCAAAGACTGGAAATCTGTCTGTCTTTTAAATTTGACTCATTTGCTGATTGTTTAAAGTGCAAACTCGTATCCTGTGTGTTCTGATCTTACCTGTCTATATTCCTTTGTCTCATGCATGTACAAATGTTTGGCAGCCGAGCCTTACGAAAAAAAACAACAAAAATGTTACTCATGGACATTAGTATTTCAGGCTGTCTGTAATATAAGCAAAAGTGAATTTAAGGCACTGTTTTGATTTCAGTGTTTTTGAGAAATCACTAATGATTTCCTTACTCCACCCACATATTGTCCCTCACTGACTCAAGAGTTTTGTTTTCTCCAACTTCTGGTAGTGTCCATAATAAATCATGTTTTTTCTTTCTTGTGTTTTCTCTGCTTTTGTTTTCTGTTTTCAACAGTGAAATGTTAGATACTGTTGTGTTTCCTCTCAGTATCTAGAGTAACTGCCAAATCTTTTATCTACTGTCTAATCAGCCAGTTGTCAGGCACTTCTCAGGCCCAGTTGCAGGTCTCAGATGAAAACCCTTATCTTCAGTCACTTAGCTGGGAATTAAAAAAAAAAAAAAAGAAAGAAAAGAAAAAAAGTTTCACTGTACATCACTGCCCTCAGATGGATATCCTTTATTTGTTAAAGCTACAATGTGCTGTGTATGTCAACCAGGCCAATGAGCAACATTAGCATGTACCTAAGCACCAAGCACGTTTCCATTTAAAAGGAAAAAAACAAAACAAAAAGTGCTTCTGAGTAATTGTAAGTTAAAAGTATAGTTGAATCTCACAAATTCATCAAAACGTTCTAACTAAGTTACATAAAAAGAAGAAAACCCACAGATTTCATCCCTTCAAACACACACACACATTTGATGTAGGTTGATATCAAATGTGGATACTATTCATAATAACACATATGGAGAAAATAAACACATAAGGCAAATTTATGCACAGATTTCCACGTTTCATTCATACATCCACTCATTATAAAGGATTCCCAGTGGAGACATAAGTGGGTGTCCCTCTGGAAAGTTGCGAGGCCATAGTACACACTGTGCGTGACACATTGAACATCTCTGCAGTGACAAAGGACGATCGAAAAAGGCCATTATTTTATGTGTGTGAGAGCGAGGGAGAGCCTATTGATAGCATGCAGGGTGCTGGAAAAATCTTTTGCTTCTTTCATTGACATCTAACATGTTGAGCACCAGGGCACAGCACTCTGTCTAGGCTAGATTTATTTTGTTGGGGAGGGGGGACGGGGGGATTGGTAGGGTACAGTAAACCCAAAACAAGGAGCTGAAAGACACTAAACACTGCATAAAACTGAGACGCTGCAGTGTTGGAACATGAGCGTGGTTTGCCACATTATGGACAGTTACTTCATTATGTCCTTGCTTTAGTGTCCGTACTCTAAATAAAATATTGTTTTCCTCTGTCATCACATATCAGCTGGGAGCTGAAGGTTCAAGTTATTTCCTTTTTCCTTGTTCTGTGCTGCAGCAGAAACATAATTATGTTCATTCTATGTGTGTGGTAATGGAAATATGTCTTTTAAATGTATTTTAATCGCGTCTCTAACCAAGCAGCTGCCTGTTACACTTTGCCTTTTGCTCTAATTCTCAAGAGACTTGAGAGAAAGCCTCTTTGGGTTCAATACAACCCCAAAGACAAGAGTATATTACATCAATATGTGGCCCCCCTGTTGTCTTATGCCAGATGTGCCTCTCTGTCCATCTCACCCCTGAAAGCCTCCTGGTATTACATTGATCTGAAGCTGCTTGGGGTAATTTAAAAACATTGATGATACACGTGAAAAATAGAGGTACATGATCTTCAACATTAGTAATCAATGTTATTTCAGTAGTGTGTGTGTTGACAGAGAGGTTGGAGGAAGGACAAAGGATGATGCGTCTATTTTATATTTGTGTGTGTGTGCGTCCATGTGTGCATGCGAACATGTTCAGAACATGTTCTGCCACACATTTGTTTTGTTTGGTAGACTCTGGATGCTTGGCCTGACAGCAGGGGGGTAGTCACTTCCTGGCATGTTCACTGTGGTTCATCACAGTTCATAATGGAGGAGGCACGACACAGAACACTGCTTAGGTTAGCATATCGGCTGAGGAGAGGGAATGAGAAACCATATGGATTTACTGGGGAAGGTTTAAATACAAGAGTGTATCTGTGTTGGGAAAAAAAGAAGAACAACAACCTCTTGGGCTGGGCTATATGTTTGGATCTAAGGCACAGCTAAAGAAAGTCAAATACAGTGTGTGTGGCATGGATCAACAATGAGGTGCTTTTTAGATGCTGTTTTATTGGAGCCCAGATCTGTCAGGTTGTTCTTCTCTAGTGCTGCAGCTATGGTCATAATGGTACCTTAAAGAGATGTATATCAGGATAAGGAGATAATTGGTTGCACTGGCTCCTTCCTGATACCAGTAAAGTACATACAGAGCCAATGTGATGCTGTAGTTACACTCATCTTCCTGTTCTTCCAACAATAGCCATACTTGTTTGGATTATAACTATGATTACATGATACAGTCTGTGCCATGCTGAAGGCTCTGCTCTCCTGGAGTGTGTGGGCTTTGTAAATCCTGTCTTGTTTATGTTATGACATCAGTTTTATCTCCATATCTGCATTCTCATATTGTAAATAAAATATGGTTAATTTTATATAACCTGACTCATAGGCTGCTTTCATAGGAGAGACTAGGTCTTTTTTTCATGTTGTGCCTTGGCCACCCTTACACGTGACTAAAAATTAGATCAGCAATGTTTGCATATGGCCTCTGGCCATTTTCACAGCAATCATTTTGATATATCGTAGCCGGAACAGTGCAGGTGTTACTAGCTATGTTGCATTTAAGAGTCCCAGTAAGTCATGACAGTGTGACAGTGAGCCCACATGCACACCATTATACAATTTAGAAACTAAAGCAGCTAGCAGCCAGTAACCTCCCCACGGGTCTGGATACGGCCTAAAGCAGGGAAGAGCAACTAAAAGGGGAGTAGATGTGTTCACATATATGTGAATATAACTCCTCCCTTTTTTTCCCCTTCTCTCTCCTCCTCTCTCCTGTATGCATACACAAGCCATATCGAATACTAACACACGCACACACACACATAAACACACATGTGCACATAGTAGTACAACATAATTGACTTACTCAAATATCATTATTACCAATTTGTCCATGTTTTTTCGGATATTGTCTGGTTACGTCGCTCCTCTTGTTTCTACTGTCCTTTGTCATATGTGTTGTTTGTTAATCACCCACTTGCACAATAAAAAAAAAGAAAGAAACTAAAGCAGCTAAATCGATTTTTAACACGTGCCATGTCAAAATGTCTTCCATGAAAAGGGGCAGTGTTGAGGAAATTTATAAAAAATTATATTTTAGAATTTGTAAATCACATGTCACATAACTCTCTTGCTCTTTCTTCAATTATTACATTTGCAGTATATTCTTTGTAGATAGATAAGAAAAAACGGCTTGGCTTCTTACTCTCCAACTCCTTCAATTCAAACATTTGAAAATTTACATCCTAAATGATTGTTCAAGTAACTTTCAAACTTTCACCAAAGAAAGAAAGAAGAAAAAATGCATGCATGCACAGCGTTCCTCATCCCCTGGGGTTCATTAGTAGCAATGGAATTCAGTGACCCAGAAACTAAACCTAGCCCAAATCAATTAGCAGACATACACATGCATACATTTGAGCTGCTAATTACAAAGCCAAACTCCACCTCACAAGGAGGGGTTTCCTCTTTGAAGATGAACCAAACTGAGAAAAGCCAAAATGTTTTGTAAGTACATTTTTTTTTGTTGGCTTCAACATTATAATGCTGAACTAGTGCGAGGCAGCAGAAGATGTGCAAGGGGTTGGATTAAGTTTTATTTTTTTAGGTTTGTGCGCACTGAAACTTGATAGTGTGGATCCCTTGATATCATAGATATGATTAAAAAAAAACTCTATAAAAAATAAATGTTCCACAGTAACCCTATATAATCTATAATGAAGTGTATTGAATAAAGCAGAAAAGTAAAAATCTCAGAGGTAGAGGTTCAATGTTATGCATGCTTTTGCTGGCACCTTGGGGTTTGGATAATACTATAATATCCGACCATTCAGGAACAGACTTTACAAAGCTTGCAGCACCTAGTCTGAGGAAAATATTTTGTTCTCACAAAATAAGAACTTATCATGAAAAGTTCATATTAAATAAATAAATAATAAAAAAAAATCATCAATGGATTAAATAGCTGAGTGTAAGGTGGGTTTGTGATCCACAGTGACAAAACTCACACCCACTTTCAATCCTCAGTGTTTTGGCATCTTCATGCTCATTGTTATGGAGACTAAAACAAAGCTGAAAGAGAGGAAACACCTATCTTGGCTTTATGAAGTGACCACAATTCATGTTCCATATGACTGCTGATATTATTTTGTGTCCTTTATGTGGTGGTAACTGTATGTTGGCACATCTGCCACATACTGATCTTTCACCGGTGTTGCATTTGTGTGTAATTCATTAATCCTAGATCGTTTTCAGTGGAACTGCGTAAGTGCTGCTTCTGCAAAATATTCCTATACTTTCTACCACTGCAACAGTTGCTGTATTCTGTTCTCCCTTCACCCTACATCTTACTTTTATAACTCTGACTGTGATGTGGATCCGTGAACCGAGCATTATCTCTTCGCTCGATAAAAAGAGCAGGTCTCCTTTAAGAATGTGACAGCAACAAGCGGTGGAGGAGCTGGTCAGGAACTGGTCAGGAGCGGACGGCAGTGAAGGCATCTCCAAACTTTTCCAACACACAGTGAAGTGGTCTGTTTGGCGTTTTAACGTCGCATCCAGCCCGTCCCTGAATATGAGAACAGCATCTATGTTGTCATACCGTGTATGTCGGTGATGAAGTGGATAATACTGACCGCTTGGAAAAAGGGAAACTTGCGGGAGGGAAAACTTCTGGAATGATGCCCGAGCGACTGCATCCCTCCCTCCAAAGTTCAGCTAAGGTGGCTAACGTTAGCTAGCGAGGCTCGTTTATACTCTGCGTCAAAGTTTTGATAAACATTTTTTCTGTTTGTCCAAACAAGCTGTTTCCTATAACCTAAGGTGGCGGGGAAGGGCGTGTGGTTGTGTTAAGCCTGTGACAAAGGGAGTGCTTTCTTATATGGCTCGCTCTCTTAGCCGGGCCAGGTTATATTACCGAGCTAATCACTTTTAGCCAGATGTCGCTAGCTGACAGGCAGCTAACGCTCCTCCAGGTAAACTTACACCCACCGTCACTTCACTCTCTGGGAGGAATGACACTTGTGGTTTGCCACCTATAACGTAGCTTTAACATGAAAAGACTGTGGTGCGTTTAACGTAATGCATATACTGCTTGAAGTCTAATCAATTTATATAGTTCTTTGTTTTGGTGGACGTGCACAGACAGTATGAGTTTTAATCTGTGTCTGAGTGATGATGTGTGTGGTGTGTCTGAAGCCTTTATTTAGATGCAAGTATTTTTTAGTTACTGACCCCCAAACCACTCTCTGTTTTGTCTCCCACCACTTTTGGCTCATCACATCCCCACCTTCTCATCAAGACTTCCTGGGGGGCATTTTACAGTTTGGAGCCTTCCTGCATCACTGCCACCACTGTTCATCGCTCATAAGCAGAGGAATCCTCATCTTGGATGAAGCAGAGAGTGCCACGATGAAAGTGACAGTGACGTTTGGGCAGACAGGTGTGGTGGTGCCCTGCAAAGAGGGTTGGACCGTGAGGGACCTGATCCAGCAAGCCACGCAGAGATACAGAAAACTCCTGGAACAGGTATGAGTTCAGAAGATTGAAGTTAGACTCACAGAAGCAGTGTGGTGACTTAAGACGCTTTGTTTTGGTTCAACCGCTCTTTGCACAATCTGCAAATTGTAGCATGAAGAACATGCAAACCATTGAGGCCGATATTGTTGTCTCCCAAATATTATCAGGCCGGTATATCACCTAAAAAGACAGTTATAACAGATGTGTTTTTTATTAAACTGCTCATTTGTTCAACTTTCTGTGGCACTAATGGTAGTGGTAAAATAAGACTTCCTTGTCATTGATACAGACAGTCCAGTGAGCTCAAGAACATGAACAAAAGCATGAATAAATTTAATTCTATCTCTCTTTGAGTCCTCCTGACCTTCTAGCCACTGGTTAGCTACATTATTAATTGTAAGAAGTAGTTTTGTAATAGTGTGTAAAGATTTTCATGAACTCCTGAAAGACTTAGAAAAGAGGCGAGATAACTTTTTATGAAGCAGTGCTTTCATAATATCTGAGGTTTTCCCTGAAGTCATAAAAGAATAATCGAAAGCTCTGTCATTTTTATATCATGAAAGGACCATATGATTTTCACATCCCAAAGTCTTGGGAAATTAGATAAAGCCAGGAGGTCCAGTTCGCCATAATTTTTGTATGAAAAATTAAAATGGATCTCTGATATGAATTGTGATGGTCCAGATGGGTGCAGGCATGAGTCCATCCCACTTTAGGTTGTGTATGTAAAATGCAAATATCTCCCTCCTGTGATTCCTTTATGACTGCTGTTGATTCCCTGCGTTGCTCTTAGGACGGGAACTCTGTGACCCCCATCAGACAACCAAATCTTCTCAGTGACTGGCTTCATATTGGCTCCATTATTCAAAGAGCACGCCAGTCGTATAGATAGCTGGCCTCGGTTGTGATTGAGGGAGAAATGTTGAAGCTGTGTGTGTATATTTGTGTTTATGTGAGACAGACACAAAGTCAGCGCTTAGAGATGCCCTCATTATTTTCATCCTTCTCTTTTTTCTTGGTCTCCACTTTTTTAGCCTCTTAATCTCCTTTCATCTACCCATGCTCCTCCCCTCCGAGTGCTCTTGCGTGTTTTTCCCCCTTCATCTTATTTATCAGCCTTTTCTTCTGGCTGGTGCATCTCCACTTCACCTCCTTCACAGCCCCGCACACAGCAGCAACCTTCTCTTGTCATTTGAACTCCTCAAATGAGAGTCCTGCTCTAATCTCTAAAAAGTAACAACATGGACTAAGCAACAGCTAACAAGTAATGATGTTGTCCCCCTCAAATTGCTGTTGGATTTACTTCATGTCCCTTGGATATAACACTAATGTAAGGGGTGCTGTCCTTCATTTTGGGTAATCAAATTGTGTACACAAGAACAAAAATCAAAACAGACATCAAGCAGGTTGGCTATACACTGATTTATACACAAAAAATAGGGTTTTGAATACAAATGCAGTTCTGGGTGTTAGTCATGTTAACTGAGAGACGTGGTGACAGCTGCAGAGTGTTTTCCTGCAGCCGTAACGTGTGTAACCATGCACCTCCCTGCTCTATCGATCAGGTCTCTCATTGTTTAAATACTGTGTTTCCTGTCTGTGAATGAAGTGCCTTGTTAAGCACATGCACACTGTGTGTGTTTTGGATCGCTCTCCCACAGTGCCTCTTCTTTATCGTACCCTCTCCGTCTGTTTTCTTTCTCTCTTCCCACACCTTTGTCAGCATTTCCCAATCCCTCCTTCCCTCACTCTCTTGACATTCCTGCTTTTGTAACCTATTTTTTTCTTTCTTATCCCGTTTGATCATTTCGGCCTCTTTGTCTTTCCCTTGTCTATTGTTTGACATTTTAAATATTCTCCCTTTTATTAGTGTTCACTTTTATCTGACCGCCCTCTTGTTCCTTCTTCCTCTCCTTAATTGCTAAATCTCATCTCATTTTTCTTCTTTACATATTTGTTTCTACATATATTTCTCTTGCTGTCCGTGGCTGTTGGTGTGTTTTACATTTAGAAAACCAGGATATGTGTACGTTACAGAGCTGTCCAGTCGCTAATTCTCCCTCCCAGTGCTGTCCTGTTTTTAAATAGTCATTGAGACTGCCTCCATCTCGCTCTCCCCTTCCTCCCTAACTGCTTTATCCTGCTTAAAGAGTGTGCTGTTTGTACTAAAAACATTTTATTATCTTGCATGTTCCAGCCTGCAACTACTGTAGCTAAGTAGCTGTAGCTGTCCCATCTATCAACTGCTTTGTTGAGTTCCCACAGTGTTGCTTAGGAGGACCTAACACTGGAAACAGACATTAAAGCTACATTTTAGTTACCTTGAAATTAGTCTGTAAATCTACGAGGTTTAGTGTTAAATTGAAGAGTTTTCAGTTTCAGAGAGGATTTATTTAATATTTTAGGTGCATTTAATTTTTTTTTTAAATCCTAGTTTCACATTGATTACACCTGAATTATTAGAATGCTGTGACCTTGTGTGGCCCAGTATGAAGCCAAAGGGAGCACAGGAGGGACAAATGGGATTAGAAAGTGATTGACAATTGGAAAGCGCTGATGTTTCAATAAGTAGGTTGTCCCTGCCCTTTGTTATTCTAATGCATTTAAAGTTCCAATCGTTGGCTTATCACAGTGATATATCTTAATATGAGAAAAAAACCAGTGAAACAAATTTTAAAAGCATTATTATTCTAAACGTTTGTGCTTTTTGGTTATGTTTAGCAGATTATTTATTGGCCAACCATTAATACCTTTGTGGCCCACTGGATTGGATCTTGGAAAGCTGTACATGCTGTGGAGGACTGCGGATGCCATATACAAAGCACAATGGTGTTAACTACATAAAGAATTCAAATTATGTAATAGAGTAAATGCTTTTCTATTTGTCAGTTCAGGTATATCTTGATACTTTGCTTCTAAGAATTTCTTCTTGGACTAGTCAGTGAGTTAGTTACCCTCCTAATTCAGTACATCAGAGACCTAAGTGAGACATGATCTGTAATAATTTGTTTTAAAACAGCTCGCTGACAGCTATAATACTCTCTCTAATACTCTTGATGGGTGGAGGTGAAAGCAAAGCACACGTGGTAGGGAAATAGAGCGTGGAAGTGGTATTACAGGAACAATCATATGTGAGATTCATGTAGAGAGGCAGTGGGGAGTACATGAATGAAACTTTGGAAGGAACAAAGATGATAAATGTAAAATAGGGAGACAGCTTGAAGAGCAGGGTGAAGAGAAAGAACGGTTAGAGGAAGAGTATGGAGGGGGGAAGCGCTTTTGTTTTTTCATGGGGAGTTGTCAGGAAGTTATCAGCTTGTTGACAGTCTTCTTAATTACCCTTGGCCAAACAGACAAGTGTGTAGTCGTGTGATCACGGATGCCTGTTTATGTAGTTTAATGTTCAGTGTCTGCTAAGAGCTAGGTTGCGTTTCTGTGTAATATCAAACAGCCACACGTACACAAACCCGTTGTGAAACCAGTTGATTTAGTAAGCTGATGTAGTATGTACAGTATGCACGTGTACCCACACTTATAAATTGTGAGGTGGATGTTTATCAAACAGGTCCTGCCTATGTGGGTGTGTGCCGTAGTTTCATTAGCCAGAGGAGGAATGCTGATAAGGCGTGGCCCGACAAACTGATAAAATCGTAAAAGCATTATGGCCTCACGCCAGAGTTCATGCAATTACTCCTAAGAGGGAGGGAGGGGCGAGGAGACGCGTGCCACCCTCTCTGCAGGACTTTGACCATTCTATTTTACTCTGTTCTCTTCTGTTGTGTTGTGTTCTCTTCTATTCTGTTCTATTCTATTCCGTTCTGTTCTTAAGTTAGGAAGGATATAGATATGCACATGCTTTAGCAAATTAAACAATAACTTGACAAGCTGGCCATATTGTTAGATCATCAGTATCTAAGAAACATTGATGTTAGTATGCAGGTTGTCATGGAATAAATTCTACAGTTGCTTAAGTGTGCTGTTTACCATTCCATAAAAGATGCCTGTGAAATCTGATTTTGAAGCATCAGTATGAAGAAGCCTGACTAGATGAGCGAGGAGTCAGTACCATCTGAGATGTGGCAGGCTGAGTAATGGTTACCATGGCGCTGCCACTGGCAAGAAGACAAGCTTTGTTACTGCCGGGTGGTGAGATGGGTCAAGGGACAATGCAAGTCAGAATGTGTTATTTTTCCACAGATTCATGTGATTCATGAGTATTTACTGACTCTACAAATGGTGTTTGTTATGACAGACAGAGGGGCTCCACTGCTCCAGCAATAATACTCTATAAAACTGGCATACCTGGAATACTTGATTAAAATACTTCTGGATTTCTGAGGCCCATGACTCAAATTTTAGAAATGTATTTTTTTATCAAGTGGAAAAGATGTGAACTGCTTCAGGTTGCACTGTTGTAGTATTTAGCTGGAAGTGTGCTTTTTACATTTGGCGTAGAATGGAGCTCCAGAGCGTGCTTTATGTTAACCTTGGATCACTGTTTTGCGATGTGCTGAAGTCCATTTCCTTGCACTGCCCTCAGCTTTGACAGCAGCATGCATACCAAACCTTTGTGTCAGCTAGCACACGTAAAAGGCTGGCTGAGATGAAGAAAGGGAGGGATATACTCATACCTAACACTGAATAATCTACGTAGTGTTTTAACTCCTTTCTAGATCATGTCCTGAGAGTTAAATACCTTAGACTGTCTACAATATCTGAATTAGCATCAAGCAGAACATTGTATTAAGTGCTAATCCCCCCGATTTTCAGATTAGATCAGTGTGTTTACAACTCTTATCTTAAGTCCTACAAAATCCAAGTGTCCCTCTAGGTTTGAAACTCCTAGATTTGGAGTTACAGGGTTTCTGCAGATCCCCAAAAAACATGTAACACATTGAACGTCTTCACTCCATGCATATCAGATTTGATGATTTTGCTCCCAGCTCTTATCTCTCTACCCCTCCATCTTGTCTCCTCGACTTGTCCACTGTAACAAGAGATCACAGGGTGTTGTTGACCTAGAAAAAGCAGCTGATCATTAAAGGACTCAGGCTGTTGGAGGTTGGTGTTTTGCCTTTTAATCACCACATTCACGTTTTTTTTCCTGCTGCAATGAAAACATGCATTTTGATTGTGTTTCCAGTCTCCAGCTCAGGTCTGTAGTGATACAAAGAGACAATGCGTTTGAAAACAAATCAAATTCAGCTGTTACTAATTGCACTGTTGCACCTAAAGATTTCTTTTTTTTTGATTTTCATAAAATATTATTAATTAATCATTAAAGTATTTTCTTGATTAGTGCTTTAATTTGTCTCTCTTTAAAAGTACTTTATAGTGAAAAATGTGTGTTGAAAAAAATATTAACAGTTAACATCTGTCTTCATTTGAATATTCTGATATAATATTTTGATATATCTTTTACACTCTTGTGTGGATTTGTAATGCTGTCATAATAAGATGCAGTCATCTGAGTGTAGGTGTAGAGCTGCTGGAGCCATAAGAGTGATATGCTATCTATCTGTCATGATTTTTTTTATAAAATAAAATGAACTATTTGTAGTTG
>OMNW01029806.1:18218-38842 GCA_900303245.1 Selene dorsalis | reverse complement strand
AACTATTTGTAGTTGGGAGAATATTTGAATGAATGCAAACTTGTCGCTTTATAAATCAGTGGTTCTCAACCTTTTCAGGGCACCAGATCCCCTGCATATTTTTTTTAAATAACTTGAAAAGAACACAGTAAGTGTTGAGTTTGTAGTAACGGCGTAATACAGTAGATTTAAAAGGCCTCATTTTGATGGGGAATCAAACATATGGGATGGGGAAATATGCCTAAGCTTAGCCTTTGCAGTTTAGGCGATAATGATGGCTCCGCTCACTGTTTTAGTAAAATGATAAATTTCTCTAAAAGTCACTCAATAAAATCATATTTTACCGTTGTACCAAGTACCCCTGGTTGAGAAACACAGGTAACATGGTCGTTACCTAACATTAGAAACCACCCACAGCCGCAGCAACGTAGGTCCGTTACGGTATGTATAAACAAGCAGCACACCACCCACCAAAAGTCCAAGTACCCCAATATTCTAGAAATAGGGCTAGCCCATTACAAGATAACTGTGTCTGCTAGATACCTACAGACCATGAAGTGCGCAATTCCTAATGAAATGAAATGGAGAACCACACAACTTTGTGATTCTGTGACTAAACGACTAATATAGCTATTACGGTAATTAGAATCAACTGAGTTGACGACAGTAATTGTTAAACAATAATGTAGAAGCTTTGCAAGAAATATTTTGTGCTTGAGTGAAAGATTAATAATATTACTAAGGAGACAAAGTGAGCAAACTGCCCTGAGGCTCTGGGTTTGTCAGTTGATTTGTTGTAATTCGATCAATTGCTAATTTGCTTGGGAGGCTGCACCACTAAAACAAATATTAAATGAAATGAAAATGTATTGTATATCTGTTATGTGAACTGCTGGGGCCCTGAGGACCCTGAGGCTTTAATGGGAACCTGGCAACCAGAGCTGAGTTTGAACACGTTCCTCTTACTTCTGAATTCACTTGATAGATTGTTAGTCTTGTGATCTATAAAGAATGTAAAACATTCACATTTACATAGTTATCATGTTTCTTTGACATGCTTTAGTTTGCTAAAAACTTGCCAGTTAATGAGAAGTCACCCTGAAGCCCAGGTGGTAATAAAACACTGGACACAGATATGATGTGTCAAGGGCAGTAGAGTCATGGAAAAAAAAAAAAATACATGAAACTAAATTTTCCTTGTGCTAATCACAAAAACATTCAGAGTTAATAAACCTCCAAATCCTGGTTGATAGTGCTCATTGAAGATAAACATTGTGTAAAAAAGAATAGAAAGTATGTAAATGCTATGTTGGAAAATCTGTGTCTTACATCTGGCCTGCATGGGTATCTGCCAAGTCGGTGTTACAGTAGAGCTATAATAATGTATTCCAACAGGAAGGGAAGGATAAAGGAGAGTCTCGTGTGCTAGTGGTTGGTGTAAAGCCATTGAAATATCTAATTTTGTGACATCATAGAGTAAACATGGTCCACGTTATATTTAAATAGGCAACAATACTTAACTTCAAGCAAGCACACTCGTATTTGTACATGACAGAAGAATGGGTAACAACACTTTCACCTTAATACACCTTTATTACCAGTTCAGTTTGATAATGTTAATGAGTTTGAATGACAATTCTCTACTTCCAACACATTAAAAACCACATTTAACCAAATATAACTTAGATACACATGTTGTAGTAGTACTGAATCTCTGCTTTATATGAGAATTTCCCTCTCCACTCTCCCTCATTGTGTCTTAGTGTCTGCCAAGGCTAAAAAGGTTTAAATACAACCATGAAAAGCAGCAGCCAAGAAACTGTGTGTGTGTGTGTGTGCATTGATCGGAAAACAAGCCAATGTATTGACATTGATAAAGGCATAAGCTATTAATGATGCTCATTGATCACCAACATCAGCGTCCATAGCTTTAATGAACTCAGTTGAGTTGCATGTTGAGTTGCAACACCAAAAGTATATACAGTGCATATCCAAACAGCTTGAAACTATCTAATAGGCAGTTCTCCTGCTGGTACAAAGGAGCTCATTTATGCTATCAAATAATTACAGAACATGTTGCTGCAGAGTTGAGTTTAGTCCAGGAAACTAGTATTGACATTAAGACTTACAGTGATATCCAGGGACACAGAGCGCTTTGCTTCATCTGACACTCTCCCTGAGGGAAGTTTTTGAAAAGCACCTGACCCTGAAAGAGTGATTTAATGGAGAACCACATTTTGACTCATACCTCTCCCTAGGCTGTGTGTGTGTGTATGTATGTGCGTGTGTGCGTGTTTGTGCCTGTGCGCGCAGATGCGTGTGTTGTCTCAATATGTTGTTCAACAACCAGCTCTATGTAGTCAGCTGTCCAGTGTAGTGTTGATGTCATTAATCACAGACCCAACACGGCGGAGAAAGGGAGTGAGGAGGGAGACAGAAAGGGCCAGGTTGGAGTTGTAATCTGTATGAGGTACCTGGGGAAACATGGAAAATGTGTGGATGAAAGAAACAAGAGAGAGAGTGGAGATGGGAGGGGAGGGGAGCAGAGGGGGCTGCATAAATGAAAAGCAAAGAGAATGAGTTGGTGACCAAACCAGGAGACATGTATGGTCGCTCTGAGCTTGTACTTTATGCTATTTAAGTCTCCATTAGAATAAAAACAAAAAACAAAACCAACATTTAATCATTGGTTGATGTGTCCACATCATAATGTGTGTCTTTAAATACAAGGTTCCAGGACTTATATTGTCTGACTTGTATTGTCTGTCGTAGACATAAACCAATAAATTGTGTCAGTAGGAAGTGGAAGAGAAGGGGTGATTAAACAGCTCTACTCTTTGAGAGGGATTTTCATCTTGAAATGGAACAGAATATTCAATAGACTATGGTCAGGTTGGAGCACAGTCCTTATAGATAAGGTTACAATAAATTACAATGAATGTTTAGTCATATCAGATGTATTTTGTGTTTTTTTTTGTTTTTCTTTGCTATATAAGACCTTTTGACTCGATTTCATCTAATGATCATGAATGCTGACATTAACACAATGTCATGTTGTTGTGTATTTTAATTTGCTGTGTCCTGTGTTATAGGAAGGAGAATTCCTGGTCCGGACTCACCATGTTGAATACTGTGATGGAGGGATTCTGGACCCTGATGATATTCTCAGTGATCTGGTGGAAGACAAGGACAAGGTAAGAACCTCGGATGGTGGGGTTAAATGTTTTCTGTATGATCCTGCTTTAGGATTAAAGTTCTTTCCCTACAATTCAAATAAAGTATAAAAAGACTGAGACAGTGAACAATTTAGTGATTTCATGTGGCTTTAAGATGACCACAGTCAGTGATGTAGCACTAAATGGGGATAGGTTAGACTTCAGTGATCATTCATTAAAATGGCTTGTTTTCTGAATGACCAGTCAGCAGACTATACAGACATGCACGTGACTAACTAAATATCCAGCCAGGCCTTCCATTAACAGAGAGAAACAAATGCCAAGCAGCTCTTGTTCTCTACACAGATCTGCTAAATGACTGTATTTAACTCAGCCATTTTTATCCCTTAAATCCTTCCTGATGCCTCTCATATAATGCATATAATCCTTTTGATTTATACTTATTAATTACTCACGTAACGGTGTGTGTGTGCGTGCAGAAAGGTATATGCTCGTACATGTTTGAGTAGGTTGTGTGTGTGTGTGTGTGTGCTTGCGCACGCTCACGCTTATTCAGCTATAGAGTATTGAGCTGCAGTGGCCTATTGCCTTGGATAGAATACTGCCTCACAAGCAAAATTCAAAAAGGGAAATGGTTTTAAGTTGCCTGTAGCGTTAGGCAGTGTCATTAGCAATTCACTTTTGGAGACTTTGCAAACTCAATCCATATATTCCCCGTTTTTCTTGTTTTTCCCCTGAGGAATATGTCATTTTTCATTTCCCCCCTCGGAAAGTCTTGTGTTCTTCAGATTTTCTCATATACTCCGGCATTATTAGAATGTGATAAATGACCCAGATTAAAGGCTTTTTAAACCACTGGTGTAGGACCTTAAACAAATCTTGAGCCCTCTATTGGTGGCTCTGCACATTGAAATGGCATCACGTGTTTAATGTCCTATACTGAACTGAATCCTTAATTTAGGTCACAGAAAGGAAAAGTTTCTGCTGGCTAGAAAATATAATGTACAGTACATCTTGCTGTCTTTGGCTGGTAGTGTATGCCTTTAAGGGTGTATAAATACTGCAGGATTTGTTGGAGTTTCTCTGAACTAATTAAGAACAAAATTGCCTTAGTTGGCAATTTCTTTTGCGGCTTGAAGAGCCATTGAGAAGAACTGAAATCAGACTCTCCGTCTAACCTGGATTCAAGCTTCAGTCAGTGTCGAAATAATCATTCTTATGGCTTAGATCTTGATTTTTAGATGTCATTGGAAAGAAATGTTTGAGATCGTGAGTCTAGCTCGTTTTAAACATTTGGAGTGTTTCTGCCTGGCAATGTTACTGCAGACAGAAAAGCGACTGAGACATCTTCACACCAAAGAAACTCCCTCATGACATTTTAGAAACATTTATAGCCCGTTGTTTTCCCTGTTGAATGAGTTTTCCTGATGAAGTCTCAGATGTGTCAAACTGGGGATGGGGAGGTAACATGACACATTAAGCCTCAGCCCAGGGGCCGTATGACTCAGTGACAGGAGCAATAACAGAGTCAGAAGACCAGCACCTGACCCAAGGGATTGCTATTATGAGAACTTGTTGCCATGGATTTGTGGAGATTCAGAGAGCACCGAGCGCTGGTCCCACAGCTGGCTAGTTGCCACTCGCCCTGTGTCACTGTGATCTTGTTTGTAGTGTGTAGTGTCAGTTTTATTTATTTATTTTTCATAGAGGCGTTATAGCCTGCAGTCGCTGGCCAGACTGCACTGCTTTTATAGCCACACAATCTCTGGTTTGCAAAAAAGATTGATTGCACATTGGTTGTATACAAGAGAATAATAAAAATACCAGTCAAGCAAAATATAAATTAATGCATTACATTTGTTAGTAATGGAGGAAAGCTATAGTTATAAATAATAATTAAAAAAATCCCAGTTTACTTATCACAAAAAAGAAAACTATTAAATGTCCATATAGTGGGGTGAAAGAGGCAGTGATTTCATACTCAGCCCAGATGTTTATTAGATTTTTTTAAAGGCCTACAGAGCTCCTACAGTACGCACCTGTCAATCAAATTGATGTGCAGAGTATTTTTTATTTTTGTAGAATAACCTTAAAATTCAATATTAGCATATTATCACCTTATAAAGGCCTTTTTGCTCTCCTGATAAATGATCTCTGGCTAAAAGATGTTAAAATGTTCCTGCAGCTCAAGGGAACAGTGACCTTTCATTGTGAGCCACACTGAGGAAGCAGATAGCTAATGGTTGATATCATAAAAGGAGAAGTATAGCTGTCTGGCTAGAAGTAATGATTAGATAAGCTTTGAATCATTTGAATAGTGTGTTGGTAAGCTGGTTTAGCAGGTTTCTGCAACAAGGCTAGAATTTAGTGTAATGAATGTGATGACTGTAACTTAGTATGCTTGTTAGTGTCTGTGTAAAAATACACGCTATATTTACTGACAGATGTTTTACATTTTGCATTTTTTCTCTCCTCATATTCCCTCAAACAGCACAGCACTATCATCTTTTTGTTAACATCCTGGGAATTCGTGGAAATTGTACACAACACACCTTTGGATCGGAAAACCAAATTTCAACGCAAATGCACACCACAAAACACCCATTTTGATACCAGGATCAAGTACAGTGTCACAAACGAATCCTCCAAAACACACACACATGGCGAGACTCGCACACAGAAATATACCGTATAGAATGATATCCAGCAGTACACACTTCTGAGCACCAGAGATTGCATATGAAATGAAAGTGTGAAATATTCATTGGATTCTGAAGCAAGGCTCTCATAGTATTACTGAGCTGAGATGAATAAATGGCTTCTAATCCCAGATGAGTGTTTTACTGCAGGCAGACTTGACTGCCCGGCTTTAGGTTTATAACCACAAAGAAAACACAAGATTTTTGAGGTCTGCTGAAGACGGGGTAGAGGTCAAAAATACAGTTTCAAAAATCCATTTCTGAAATATACTCAAGTGATGCATCTGGAGAGTGCTCAAATTTATGAACCAACATTGGTCCCAAACAGCTTTAACTGTGATGACAACAAACAAAAACCCTGCAGCACAGCATGTTAAAAGATTATCCAAAGTCCAGATTGTAAGTATTTGGAAAGTTACTAAATATTTTGCGTCAGTTTTTTTTGCTTCAGCGGTTTGAAGTGAAATATATTACAAGTGCACAGTCTCATCTTTAACCTGAGTCATTAGTATATATATATAAATACATCTCTTTTAAACCCTATAGAGCTCTATGGTCCATTTAGGATTGTTGTCCTGTTGAATGACTAAACCCAGACTAACCTGGCTGTTTGGTTGTTCTGGTTTTGAGGTGCACCAGAGGTTTGCATCTTATGGTGAATCTGAGGTTATAGTCATGGAGTCCTCTCTTGATCATTGAAAAGGATTATCTACACCTGTATCCTAGACCATTTCTGACTTTCTCTGCTATCATTAATTGTTTTCTTTTCAGCACGCAAATAAAAAGTCATCCAGGGCTTGCTCCCTGGTCTGCCCGTGGACCCCAATGTTGATATCTCCCCGATGGATTTTTTTTACTTTTCTTTGAACCTCATTTTTAATCCAAATGGCAACTTGACTGTTCATCAGCTCTGACAACCAACGTGAACTCTTTTGTGCATGAACTAACACTGAGACAACTCACAGCTGCTCAAGAAACTTTAAGTAGCCAAATGTCCAATTATCCTTGAAGCCTTGCAGTGTAGTCAGTGTGTTTTAAAAGGGTTATGATTGCTGAATAATTGCTGAAGCACAGATCCTGAAAAGCAAAAAATGTGGAATTGTCCAAACACTTAAAGTCTGATCTATATATTCCTTTCTAGGAAATTCTTCTCTGAGGAAAGTTAAGCCTCTTTTCTTCTTCAGCATTTTTTTTGTACTGCAGTGCCTTTCATTATGCACTGTGCTGATGATGATACAGTGTCGCCAAATTGGCATAATGCCACAACTGCAGTTACAAATGACAGAAATCAGAGGAGTTAAAGGCTTGTTGGAAAATATTCTGCAGCAGCTGTAATCATCGTCCAGGATATACACACAAACACACTGCAGCACACCCCACTCCCTTGAAGAAAAAAACAAAAAACAAACAAACCTACAATTAAAGTAGGTATAGTGAAAAATAATGTGAGGAAACTATTGTGCAGGTTTGCAAGTTTACCTTTAGACCACCACCCACACACCTCCACCCCTTCCTATTTACTAGTACCCTAATGTCTCCCTCACA
Source organism: Selene dorsalis (assembly GCA_900303245.1). Taxonomy (NCBI): domain Eukaryota; kingdom Metazoa; phylum Chordata; class Actinopteri; order Carangiformes; family Carangidae; genus Selene; species Selene dorsalis. The sequence continues at coordinate 31,443 of OMNW01029806.1, read as the reverse complement.
TGTTGTTTTTCAGTCCCGCTCACTCACAGCTTTTTGCCAAGGAAAATGAACAGTAAGCAGGAAATATGGATTCCCATCAGCATTTTCTTTGTAGCTGAAAGTGTAATTCCTAATGTGTTTTTCTTGAAGTTATCACAGAAAGAGCCTCACAGAGACCAGGGTATGCTTAGATGGTGAGAGAGAGAGACAGAGGAGAAACACTGTTGGCTTGCATGATATTGCTATTTGCTCTAGGATATAAATATCACATACACTTGATCAATCACATAGTCACACATACACCCAAAGCAAAGCATATGCTCACTGGGCACACAGTGGTATTTAACACTCTTCATCAAGCCTGCATAGTATTCACATGATCACAGTAAGCACCCATTCACAATGCCTTTCTCCGGTTTGTTTAGTGTTACCACACATACCCATATGTCTGTACGTTGTGCTTTGCTCACACGGTAAACATGAACTTTGTCTTTCTAAATCACAGACACACACACACACACACATGCAAAGTTATACCAGGGTTTCCACTATATACATTCAGTTGTGGCGGCCCGCCACCCCTTAATTATCGCTGCCGCCACATCTTAAAAAAATCCTAGAGGAAACATTGTATATAATGTGATTATAGAAATAAATATTTAAAGACTAAACAACACAGGCTCCCAGTTGGGCAGCTCTATATGAGCTGAGCTTTGATCACGGGTAATTGTGTCAATCATCATTTATTCTAGTGATCACTCGACACACATCCACAGCACCTTGCTGCAGTTATATTCACACTCGGTGAGTTGCAGTCACTTTCTTTTCCACATTATTACAGTAATAGTCCAAAACAGATCAGATGAAACAAAGGCTTGTCAGATTTCTGGGCTTCTCCAGTGGGCATCTCCACAGAAACTTAGTCCATTTAGACCTATAAATCCATAACAGCGTAATTTGCTGGAGAACTGTTTGTGCGTTGCCTCATAAATCCAGTTAAAATACACTTTGAATTGATCAAACTTGAAACATGTCTGGCGATTATACAGTCTGTCTGTTGGATGAGATAAAACAACCTTAAATGGTCTGACTTGGAGACATTAAGATGGACTGTTGGTGGACTCAAGCCAACGTACTGGGCAGTGCATTTTGTGTGTGTTAGCCTTGCAATTAGCCAAAACCTTTTTCTGGGAAATACAATCAGACGGTTCATCTCCATTTCATGAATATCTAAATGATGCCTTCGTGTTGTCTTTTTTTTGTCCAGTGGCTAAAATGTAAGATCACTTTAAAATGTTGATCAACTTTATATATTTATGAAAGAGGAGATGAGAGACTATATATAGAAAAGAGGTGATTAAGAAATTGAACACCCATCAGGCGTTAGACAGTGATATCAGACTATCAAACAGTTCTAAATGAATAGCACATACCGAGGAGGTGTCTGCCTCCGTGGAAGTGAAATGTAACCTGTGTTGAAGCTTTGTTTGGCTCTAAATTAAGTTCACTTCTTCTTGTCTTTCCCAATTTCAATGTTTTACTCAAGCCTACATCTTCATCAAAGGCTTGGGATGAGCCAAAAATTGCCCATGTCTGGATTTCTTTATCATTTTTGATTGTATTATTTCAATAAAAATCTCTTTTCCACCCCTCACAGATTTCACTTTCAAATGCTTGATCTGCTGGTTAGACCTAAATTAAAATAATTAAAGGTCACTACAATACCAGAATCATTTACAAAGAAGCCAAATGTCTGATAATGAGGAAATTAGTCTGAGCAGGTTTCACGTCATCAGCGGGCCCATCCTTCCCTCCTGTGCTCTCTCACACTACAGTTTTTAATAAACATGATCATGAATGCTTTGCCGATCAGTGGTAAATAACACAAGCTGCTGCTGCTGCCCACAGGTGCAGCTTTGAAAAAACATGCTCGTTTATGTCCGTCTTTCAGTCCGAGCACTGCCTTTGTAAGTCATAGCGCGCACACGTTCATACATGTGGACATGTGATAGTTCTTGATGAAAAAAGACTCACAAAAACATTCATTTAGCAAGTGAGCGAGAAACGATAACGTGGAGCTGCTGCACCATTTGTTTTGATGTACGCACACACACATAAATGGACACGCAAAAGCAATTTGGCCAAATTAATGTTGCATCATTTACAGATTAATTGCTGCCACCACTGTGTGACTTGTAATAGCATTTATGATGGAGCTGGGAAATAATTACATCTCCATTCATCATTATTTTTAGTCAAACTTTTGAAATGGCATTAAGTGTCAGTCTAACAGCTTTGTGTCTTGTTGTGTATTGTATGCTTTCAATATGTCTATATATACATACACTTTCTCCCTTCTAGAGAAACACATTTTACCCCTCTGACTTCAAAATTACAAAAGGCCACTCTCTAGCTCCTCCAATATTTTTTCCCAACATCTGCATTTTTCAGTGTCATCCTCCTCAAGTCCTCATCCGGCTCTCTTATTGCTGTACATGTCATGTCCCTCCTTGCCCATTTTCTCTCTCTCCCTCATTTTACTTGCCACCTCTTTTCTCCTCTCCCCCTCTCCTAGCTTAGCTCTGTCATTTTGAGGGAGAAAACACAAGCCAGTCGGAATGAGGCAATTATGACCCTGTTGGAAGGGTTATTATGCGTAATGCCCCATAATCCTCCTCCACAGTTTTTATCATAAATGACATGTACATTAAGACTGTGCAGCGTATACTTGCTGACAGAAACTGAGAGAAATGACACACACACACACACACGCACACACACACACACACACATACAAAGCTGTGTTTAAAGTATTGATTCATAAAGATGATGCAGTTGCAGTGTGACTATTCATAGCTGCCTATTCTGGTGTGACAAGATAATGACGACAATAGGCACCTGACATACGAGCAGTATTTGATTGGGTTCTTAGGTACAGTGTGCTGTGTAAGTTGCGTGTTTGTGCGTTAAGGTGGTTGATGATAAGGTTCTTATAGTATTTTGCGTGTCAGTGTGTCTCGCTGGTTAACATGTCGACATTAATTGAGCCACGACCCAGATCAAAACAATGAGACTTGAAAGGGATTAGAAAAACACGCAGACATTAAGAAGCATCGATTTGTGTGGGTGGCCTGCGACACAGTCCACATTAAATCATGACATTTTAATCCCAGGCAATTTAACGAAAACCTGATAGTTAAATGAAGCAGACAGGCATCCAACAAATCTCATTGTTCACCTTGAACCTCTGTGTTAAGCTTAATAATCATATTAGTGTTGTGTGAAGTGTTAATAATATTTTTTTCATAGCTTTGCCAGTATCATTAAAGCTTGCTGGCATTGTCTTGCGGCACTATAGTTGCTGGGTAAGTTTTAATTCTTGTTTATTTATTATAGAATGAATTCTCCATTTCCATTTCCTTGTGCCATAACAGCCATATTTTTATTTATTTATTTAGGCTTGACCACAGACTATGTCCATATAATGAAAAGCTTATCTATTCAAGACAGGTGTTTTCTGTTGCTATTACACACTGCTATTACACGCTGTGGTTTTAGATTATAGGTCAGTTTATGTTAACCAAAGTGTCTGCTAACTTGTTTGGGTTTGTACCAGACATTGCGTCTGAACTCTTGCATTAAACTGATAAGGATATAGTAAAAAAAACTTCCCCAGGCCTGCTACATTTCTCTTAGATGTATGCCTCAAACCTTTCTGAGAAACATATATGAAATACATTGTCAAAATATTTTTTTTCTTTAGTCTTCCTCCTGTTATTTCAGCCTGCCCTAATAATATTTATCAGTATATCAGTCTGGGCAACTGAGTTCAGATGCTGTTTATTCATTTAACCTTTTCAAGATGAAAAGAAAAATACAAGAACAAATTTTCATTCACTCATGCTTCTCACATAAGCCCACACTCACATACAATGTGGTCACATAATACCAACAGTTTTCTAGCCACCTTTGACCCCTCAGCCCTTCATATGAAGTGGCTAACGGTAGAGAATAATATTGACCTTCCACTAAAGAAAGCAGTGCTGCTTATTGCTTTCACACTTTGCACTGATTTCATTTACTGGGTACCCTCGTGTGTGGGTGTGTATACACAGATGTGGCAAAAAAGAGGTTGGGTATGTTAGATTTGGGGTCTACCTTTGTGCAGTGGTGCAATTAGGTTCTTTGCAAGTCTCCTTTTCAATATAGTACAGTGTGTATATATATATATATATATTACAGATGCAGACTGGCCTCTGTGGTGTCTGCTGACTTGCTGCAGATGTGTAACAGAAATAATGCCATAACTGTAATAATGTTTTTCATTTTGTGCATTGTGTTGTTTATGTTGATAAGGCACAGACATGTTTTTCACCTGTTGTGTCTGGATGAGAAGTGCAGCTTCCTATGATGCCCAACGAAAAATAGGGTTGGCACATCTACTACAGTGAGAGGAGTGGTAACACCGTTACTGTTCTTAAAGTATTAGTACCAATAAAGTCAGGTATCCTACTGTTTAAACTGCAGGGTATCTAGATACTTTTAGTATGGGTATATATTGTGCAACATTAGTTTTTAAATGATGTAAAAATGCTGGTCAGAAGTTGTGCTCAGGAAATTTTTCAAGTCAAGAACAAACATCCGCAAATGTTGTAAATTGTTGTAAATATCCTGATAACATCGTGTGACCTTGTGACATGTTGTCAACCAGCATCATATGAGAAGGAGAATTCAGAAAACCACTAAATAGATATGAATGCTGGCTCATGTGTGTTTGCATGCTTATTTATGTGTGTAATGAATTATATTGCTGTTAAACATGTACAATTTCATGTACTTGCTCTTACTTATCCTTCAAAAGGGTACACGAGCCATGACACCAGTGCCTGCGCACTGTTCGTATGATACCATATCCTCATGTAGTCTGACATTTTTCATTATATGATAATCACAGTTAGTTTTTATTGATGGGTTGTCTTGTGTCTATGTGAGCAGGTGCATCTGGTATCCTTGAGAAGGGTAGAGGGACCATAAACCTCTTCTCTTCAGTTGGAGAGGTATCACCTATTAGCTGAATTGTGAATTATATTTGATGAGGCTATGGCCTCATTGTTGAATTGCAGAACATTGACACATATATCAGATGGCATAGACAGTCAACATATATTAGCAGAGCACCCTTTACTATGTATGCATACTATACGTACATGTGTGGCTGAGTTATCAGCTTTTAGTGATGTATGACTTACAAGGTGGTATCTTCTCTAGAGATTTACAGTGGAGATAGGGGGTTCCTTTGATCCTACATCTTATTTGTCTGTAAACCTTAATGGAGACTGGCTGGGTGTGTGCGTGTGTGTGTGCGTGTTGAATGATGTGTGGAATGAGTGCTCTGTGTGCACTGTGTGTAATATTAGTGAATCCTCTGTCAAAATGCCAAAATGCTGTTGACACTCATCATGTCTAACAGTGTACCTTTTGTCTTTTACACACTTACACACACACGCACAAACACACGCGCATGGAGCCACATAACTCACTGAGAACTCAATGACTTCAAACATAACCTTTAATGCCGCGTAGCCGCATATCTTAGAGACATGTCATGTTTCACTTGATCACACACACAGATGGGTAATACAATATCACTGGTGTGGCACATTTTGAATAGGCCAGTAATGTTCCATTAGTTTGATTGCTTACAGCCCCGTCACACAGGATGGCTGGAAACAATAAAATCAGAATATACAAAACTCAATTAGATGGCTGTTTTTATGCGTTAATTTAATGGTTTAAATGTAATATTGTTCATTTACGACACAAGCGATGTGAGTAGATTCACACAGTTTAACTCACACGCAAATACATGAAGATGAAAGCTCCACACAAAAATATACTTACGCTAGCACACACATGCGCGCACAACACTTGTCAAAAGCAGTGGAGTGGAATAATGGACAAGGCGATGGAATAGTGGGCAGATTTTATCATTCACACACTCTTAACCACCAGCCATCTGCTAAATGCACACATTCATGTCATTGTGAGTGTGTGTCTGTGTGTACATGTGTGTGCATGTACACATGTACAACTGGGTAAATGGATCAGTGTGATTCTTTGAAGGCTTAGATGAACACTCATCATGTTAAACTGGCTGATACAGTTAAATCATCTGGGTAATCAAATTCAAACAGAACAGCGAATCTTCCCTCCAAGTTAATGATTAAACAAACAAACAAACCAAAAAGAAAAACACAGAATATGCCGCACAACAATGCTGTATCCTGAAGTACCTGAAGTATACTAACAATGGCACATATACGAACAAATGAAACGGCATCATTTAATGTGATTTTTTTTTCTTTCTCTCCATTCTAATGTAAAGTTGCTGATTGGATAGACCCCATAATTATGTTTAAGAATGAAAAAATATAAAAATAACCTAAAAACAGTGACTTGAACATTATACAAACTGATGTTTTAAGATACATGGGGGCCCAAGTTTTTCCAATTAATGGAAATTTTTCCTAAAGGTCACGCAGGCTCAGCTCGTGTATCATTATCTCTGTGTTACGTTGAGAGGTTGCTCATTATGACAGGATAAAGAGGAGACAACAGTGGGATCTCAGTCGTAATGAACCTAAATGTTGCCTCTCACCTTCACCTCATCTCTCTGTTCCACCCATCCTCCACCTCAACTCTTCCTCTTTACAGCAATTATCCTCGCAGCACTTGTTCCCTCTGTCCTCTCGTCTTACTCTTTCCTGGCTTTTTGTGCTGCCTTTCAATCTGTCAACCGTTTGCCCTCACACTTTCTCCCTTAACACTCTCATTGTGTCTTAGTTAACACCACCTGTCAAACCACTTACAATGAACTCTTACGCACCCCTCTCCACAGTCTTTGTTTCTTTCCTCCCTTCGGTATTTGGCCCCTCTTTATCTCTTTTGATTGATTCTCTGGAGTCTTCCACCAGTCTTTAGTAATGCCACAGCCTCCTTCTCTCCGCTTCCCCTCACCCCATTTCTTCACCTTCACCACTTACCTCTTCCTCTCACCCTTTCCTCTAATGAATCCAATAATTTGGGAGTCACACCTTAGTGTTCAAGCATGTGGGTGTGTGTGGGCCCTTCATTTGTCAAAGGCACATACAGATTTGATCCAGACCTGATACATATGTTGACCCTTAGCCAGGAACTGCGGGGGTTAATTGAGTAATGGCGTTTGCAAGAGAGGGAGAGGATACTCAGAGGGAGGATGAGACAAAAAGCCAGAGAGGGAACATTACGAGAGGGAGGGTGAGACAGATAGCTGTAATTTGTAAGAGCGTATGAAAGGAGGAGAAACGGGAGGGTACAAGAGAGAAAGGGGTTAATTGCAAGAGTGAATAAAATGAAAGTCAGGGGGAGGCTGGCAATTAAAGAATTGTAGAAGAGAGGGTGAAATAAAGACAAATGTTGGGTTAATGGTGACAGTGTGTGAGAATGGCACGAGGTGACAGCATGAGGAAGCCAAACGGGAGGATATGGATGATCGACTGTAAGCAAAAAGAGAAGGGGTTAACAGAGTGATTGAAATGAAACAGAGAGAGAGAGAGAGAGAGGGAGAGGGATAGGTACGGCGAAAGCAAAAGGGTTAATCATGAGTGTAATAAATGATAAAGCCTGTAGTCTTCATGGAGCTTGACTCTTAATTATGGAAACACAACTGCACCTGGGACCCACCAAGAATAGATGGATTGGATACACGATAACGCATGAAATTGTGTGTGTGTGTGTGTGTGTGTTACTAATTGTTATTGTTATGAAGTCCGCGTCCTCATGGATTCATTGTGCTGATGAATTAGCTTTATGAAGTGCCTGCGTGTGAGCTGTGCTAGGGATGGACTAACTAAATGGGCAGATGACTAAGTATTGGTTTATCATATGCCTGTGTGCTGGTCTGACTGTGTTAACAGACACAAACAGAGCTGTAGAGAAATATAGAGAATATCTTTGACTGTGTATAATGATATAAATGCATTAAAAAACAATTGGTCTAAGTGTACAAGGGGTGTGAACTGAGCGATTCAAACTAAGTGTCTGAATCACAGTTTTAGTTGCACCTTTTAACATGCGAGTTAATATAAGATTGTCAACTGAATTCAAATGTCGTGATAAAGATGGACTTCTTTTTATCCCAGTGCTTTCACCTGCTGTGGCCTTGAACATAGAGCTGATTACTCCTGAAATGAGAGATGATAAGAAATCATTTCATCCAAAATGTAATTTTTTTTTTGTATAAGAACAGTGGAGTCCACTGCGATTATGACAGCGTACAGATTTGTATGGATGAAAAAACAGGTAGTTAGAAAATCTCTTAAATTGAACCTCTGAAGACCTGCCAGTGTAGTTCATTATGATTACACCGAGAGAGCATAATTTGCTGCTTGATGTAATAACTTAAAAGGCTCAAGTCAGAGCCATCTAAATCTTTCAAGGTATCATGCATTTAACTGCAGCATGCCTTGGGCTGGTTCAAGAAAATGTGTTTAAAATCTATGTGAGAGATCATTGGCTAGTTTGAAACTTCATCTAGAGACTTGTGTGTGATCTGTATGAAGGTGGATTGTCCCTTTGAGTACACAACAGTTAGCGTTGAGATAGATTTGATTCATGGTTTTGTGAGTAGATGATACGATCTCTTAGGAAGACTAATGTAATCACTGTGTGTTGGCTGTGAGCTTTACTCCTCACCTCAATCATAGAGATATTAGAAGGACCACATCTCACGCCAAGCTTTTAAAAAGAAAAGCTTCTCTATGTAGGTACTGTGTGTGTGTGTGTGTGTGTGTGTGTGTGCATTAAACAGAGATTTATCGTAGTGCATGTGTGTTGTCATCACACACACACACACAAAATGCACACCAAGCTACCAGCAGTTAGAAGAAAGATTTACATACATTGACAGAGTAATGTGCTGGGCGGTGAGAGCTTTATAAAGACTGAACCTGTCCCTGAATGTGTGAGTGATGATAACAGGCCCATTTAATTGTCTAACCCCAACACAGGAACACACACACACACGCACACACACAAGCAAGCTCACAGATCATCAGTTCCTTGAGTAGGCGCCACATAATTTCTGTCATTCACCTTGAGGAGGTGGAGGTAAGACAGCACGATGAACCACTGGGGGAAATGAAGTAAAAGGGTAAGAGCCAGTCAGCAGAAAAGATGAATGCAACCAAGGCTTAGGGAAAGGTCGCAAGTGTTTGCATCGACTGTATCTGAGCTTTCACTTTTTGGTGGACAGGGATAATTTCAGGAATCACAAGGAATTTAAAAGATGTTTATGATGATGGCAAATGGTCTTTTGCAGCTAAAACATGGCAAGAACACTGAAACAATCACATCATACTGTAGTTGTCAACAACTCAGCAGTGTATTTTTTTCACCGTGAAACACTCTTTCAGTATCTGCCCAAATTCTCATAATACCAAGATCATACCTACTAGTTAGCATTTGACATTCATGTGATGGTTTAATATTGAAGTAAATATGGCAATAACAACATGAGTCCTTGTGATAAATACTCACATTAAAAGATGCTGATTAAACCAAAAATGACATTTTTCAGGCTGCTTTAGGATGATGGATGATGTCATCATTTTCAGGTTTTTAAATAGAAAGAAACCGTTGAGTTCTGTGTAAAAGCTAATAGGTAGAAATGTCTTTTCTTTGCATGGTTGGAAGTGACATGGTGAGATTGGTTGTTCTCCTTCAGCTCTGAAGCAGATAAGCTGTCTGGGGGTCAGGAGACAACCTTTCAACAATTAACCCTATAATCCCCAACACACAGATTATGGACATGTGAATGACTAAAGTTGCAATCCTTTGTGTAGAGCAGGACAAAGACCCTCCAACAGACATGTTCACAGCTTAAAATACAAAATATACAAAGGCACAAGGAAACAAGGGTAGTCTATTTATTACTAGGCATTGAAGATGATCAATGTTTAAAACCATGCTCCTACTCCAGAAATGAGAGACATATACTAGTAGCAACTTCTAGCCCAATGCATTGGTTATGACTGTCATCTGCTGGTTATTAATGCTTAGCATGTTGACATGTTAATCCTGAGATGACAATGATCAAAACACTTGTGTGTGTGTGTTTGTGTGTGTGTGAGTGTGTGAGTGTGACCTAATCAGCCATATCCAACAGACAGCAAATCCCACTTCAAACGCCTCTCAGACATCCATTGTTGTGTGGAGAGCCAGTTGAATGAGATAAGATGGTGGAAAGAAAGAAGAGGATGAAGGGAGGAGAGGCTGGATAAATAAGCTATCAGGATATGTGAGCGCTGTAGACTGTAGACTGCGAGTTTATGGCCTCTCAGAACCGGTACTGAAGATGTGTTGTCCAGCCACATCATAACTCAGATGTGTTTGTGGTCTTTCTAAACCTTTGCACTGGAAGGTGGAATGAAAAGCCATCCGTAAGAGGAGACGTGATCTTGTTAAAAAAAAAAAAAAAGAGATTGTGACGCGTATTTCAGACGTCCTTTCCAACAAGACATTCATAGTTCACGTTGAAGTACCACAGATCACCTACTGTAGTCTTTTTGGAGTTTCTACTATATCAGTTGAATGAGAAGTCTTTTCTACTGAACCACTCTGACTAGTCGTGTTGGGAGATACAGAGTATCTTACATCATTGATATGTTTTGTTCCAGCTGATCAGCTGGTTGTAAAGGAGCTTGTAAAAATAAGATGTGCTGGGCCGCAGTGGGTAGAGCAGGCGCCCCATAAGCAGAGGCTACAGTCCTCGCTGCAGTCAGCCCAAATACTAAAAAAAAGAAAGAAAAAAAAAGTGCTATATGTAGTAGTTTGTGGCATGCGGCAGATCTAAGTGTATGTATGAAACAGATACATCTCTGTATTGGCACTCTTCTATACATGTCTTGGATTTTTCCACCCCATTGTCATCATTAAGGGTAGATAAAATACTAACAGCGTTCCCAGGCGTGAGTTTCCAACCACCTCTCGATGCTCTGAGTCCACTTCCAGCCAGCCACTCCCACATTTGTGGTTAATATATCCACTTTGAGAAACTGAATTGGTTCACAGCAACTAATTTACTCCCTTCTTTCCAGAGGGTGGGGCCTGTGCACTTTTCTCTGGTTAATAGGCTCTTCTGGTTTATGAGTGCTGCCTTTTAGACAGCTACTGGTGGATCATTGGGAATATGGCCTGCACAGAATGTGTCCATCTGTGCCGCTGCGTGTCTCCATAATGCTGTTCCATATGGCCCAGTGTGGTCTACACACAGCCTCAGGGATGCGGCTCTAGATGGTTAACACTCTCTCACACACACACACACACATAGATATTCTTTGTCATACACAAGCATAAATACATATATGAATTCAGGAACACAAACAGACATTCACGTACACACGCACATTTGAACACGGACACGTACGCGCACCATCTGCACGGCTGAGGAAACAGAAGTTGTCATTATATTTTGGCTGTGTGGCAGACGCTGAAGTTGTCTGTCTGAAGTTCACAAAGTCACTGAACAGTTGTACGAGGCTGCTCCGCTTCTGACTGTTGAAAGTGTTTGTGCTTTGTCTATATAATATCTAACAGCCTTTTCTGTATGTTTGTAACTCGCTCTGCCCCATTATCTCTCTGTCTTGATGTCTGTGTTTCTCGTTCTTCACAGTATGTCTGCTCACCCATTCATCTCCTTCTGCTTGTCTGTTTTGTCTGGATTTCTCATGCTCTTCTTGAGAGGTAAGGTGATTGGAGGTCAATGGAGGGTCAGCACACAAACGCAGACACACACAAACTGACACAAACATGCACACACACACACACACACGGGCTTGAAACTGCTGAGCAGGTGAATTTCATTCATCCATATTCTCCGTACAGAGACAACACCGTCCTATTTATTGATCACTGCAGCGATGGATCGAACGCTGCAGAGAGGTCATAGTCAGAGATGTGTGTGCACGGCTCACTCTGTCATTGTCCTTTTGAGTGATGGATGCCTGAGTGCTTTTATTGAGTACGTACGTCCCCGCTTCTGGAAATGTGTTTTTTTAATCTGAACATAAATCTGTTGTTGTTTATTTGTTTCTCTCTTACGCTCCCTGTATAAGAAATGGAGACATTAAAAGAGAATTGGAGAAAAAGGGAGGGAAAAAAATGAAGGAGTAAAATAGTGAGTATTGTGATTTAAAGAGTCAGCGTCGGTGTATCAGATTCATGTGTTAATCGATAAGCTCTTTGTTGCTTTGTGGGCGTATCCGATAGAGCAAAGTGCTGGAACATGATGATTTACATCAGCTGATTTGTAAGAAAGCACTACAGTTCAGAGTGGAAAGGGAGGGAGACAGCTGAAGAGAGGAACTGTGAGGAAAATTACAGGAGAGGAAGCAAAGGGAGAGACCAGGGTTAACAGGAGCTAGACAGAAAATGAAGCAAAAGGAGAGGAAGCACAATGATGATGAAGGAAGGAGCCAACTGAGATGAGGATAGGTAAGAGGAGGGAGGGGAAATGAGTGGAAGCAAAAGTGGAGGAGGAGGAAAAGTGAAGCCAGAGGGTAAAACGGGGCTAAGCAGGAATATTTGCTGATGAAAGATGAAAAGGCCAACTTGTACATAGCCTAGCAGAGGAGAGCTGACCTGCCTCAGGGTTCATTCAAATTCTCTTTGTGATCTGCACAATTATTTTTATGGGCGTAACGCAGAAATGTGCAAGGCTTTTTAAAAATTACCTCTCACGCTAGCTTTACAGAGAGCCCGCGCCGACTCCAGTGACCTTATATCGCTACATTAGCAACCCTGCGCTGAATTTCTTTTACTGGTGCACCACAAAGAGCATCAAAATTATGTCAGGAGACATAAAAATGACTCATTTTCTTACTCTGACATGACATCAGAAAGGTTAAAGAGGGGAATGACGGCATGATAGAAAGTGGCCCACTAGGCCTGTAAAGTGTGGCAGCATAGTTAAAAACCACTTCACATTAATGTACAAAGAATGGAATTTAAAACATTCAGCTTACAGCTCAAGGCACGGAGCCAATACTGTCCACTGTCCGCTTTTTATCCTCTGAGCCGAGACAGACAAACAGGTAAAGAGATAAATAATAGCCAGGCATTAGTAGAGCTTTGTCTCCCTCCTTCTCTACTTCTCACAGGCAGAAAACAGTTCTTTTGTTTAGACTGGGAGAAACATGGATGAGTCGGG